>JAGFMJ010000501.1:0-17838 GCA_021030925.1 Trypethelium eluteriae
GCAGCCTGTACCTCGGGCGACCTAGATAGGTCAATTGAGTTCTTTCCTCCGATTCAGTTGTTTGTTACAACATCAGATAGGCTGGCTGACCGCAAAACAGATTGCTGGCAGCAAGGCAGATGTGACAAAGCTTGAATAAAAGAACCCCTATGGCATAACACTAACCTGGGGATGTCTTATGCAGCCTAGAAGCTTAATTTAATAAAATAACAGAAGATTAGTACCCACACTCAATTTCTCCAGATTAGGCTTAATCTACACTGATCCGCGGCGTGCTGCACGCTAAGGATGGAATAAGGCGCGGCAGAAATTAAAAGCTTTACCGCAGATGGGCGAGATTAATGATCGGCAGAGACTTAATTTAGGTTGCTGTAAGGAGAATTTGACTAAAATTGCCCTCTACCTCAGCCCCCAATCTTTCTAAATATTACTGCTGCCTAATAATCCTCTAAACTAAAACTTTTAAGTTGTAATTAGTTAAAGGAAGTCTTATTATTTGTAATGCTTATCATAAGCCCTTCCGGTACCCAATCTCTTAAACTTGTGTACAAACTCTAAGGACTGTCCCACTATTATTATTAACATCCTATTCCCTCAGATTGGTTAGATGCTGAAGTCCGTTTTATCCCGCTCAAAGGGGTCTTAAGCACGGATAGCTTGTCAGAATTATAGAAATCAAAGAGTCAGATATCAGCCTACTAATGCTGGCCGGCCTTGCAGTTTTTGCAGTCAAAGGAACCTGGATTGCTTATTTACACCTTGCTTCCTTTCTGACCACACAAAGAGAGGCATTTCTAAAGATAAACATGTTAAGGATCCTCAGCCTTAGCCTGGTCCATTTTTTTTTGTAGTTTGGACAGGTGCTCCCGGGCTAGTCAACTTAATACAGACTCCGTAAGGCTCTTAATGTGATTTCCTATTTTTATATCTAATTCTTTAGTGAGAATGGCTATTTTATTTAAGGAAGTAAAGCTTCTAATCGGATTAAGTCTCCGCGGGATCTCCAACCTATAAGTATATATAACCTTAAAACCCAACTTATTAGCTAATACGTAAAATAAGAGTTCTAAGCTAGGCTTAAAGACAGAGCCTTTATTAGCGCAGTTAGAACACAATGGAAGGCTAATCCTACAGGATTTACATAAAGGCTTAGTCCAGGGACAACTTTAGGAAATTCCGGAATCTAAGAGTACAACTATTTAAGCCGGATGGCAGAAAGACAGATTGTTTACCTTTGGTAAATTAATTCACAATCTTACTCCACTTTTTATAGAGTATCCCTTACTTATCCTTAAGCCCACAAAGAACGAGAGTTTTTCCATTACAACTCTAATATCACCTATAAACAACTTACTTAGAGATTATACCATAGTCAGCCAAAACATCTGGGCTGACAGCTCTCATCCTCGGTTCTCTTCAGACTTGAACGCTATAATTATAAGCTTGTCCTCCTTTGACGCTTTTCCTTACACAATTTTCCAGGACAATTATGTTCAAGATGGTGTTATAGATCTCAGAAAGTCCTTCCTAGCAATTCAAAACAAATAGTTACAATGTCTACTCTTCTCTTAATTTATCAGCATATTTCCTTTACAGGATTATTGTCTCTATTCTATTGTTTAATCGGGCTTTCTTTCGAACTATTTATAAACAGCAAAGCCAAAGCTAGGAAGCTACGCCCTTATAGCTCCGAATCTAGCTTAAACTAACGTTAAAACACTCTTAATAAAATTAAACACACTCCTTCCAAACCTCCTCAAATGACTGTCGGCTGTACTCAGCCACCCTCAGTGTTCGTACTTTCTACCCAGCAAGCCTGTTCTTTTGCACACATTATTATTGGTATCGTCCTGTTTATCCATGTTTATTAGGGGGAAGGAGCTAAGGAAGCACGTAACACACCTACTTATTTACCTTCACTTCCTACCTGTACATAGCTTCTTTGGACATCAGAGATACAATAAATTAACACTGCTTTTGTTCTACCTTAAAAAACCCTCTCACAATAACCCAGTACATCACCTGATCCTCCGTCACATTGCTAGCTCACTAACATCTAATCCTCTAAGCTTACTTCGATACTTTACACCTCCAATCCCACGTTGGAATAGGCCGCTTACAATCTAATTAGTCGCTGGCTTTACCATACAAATGGGTCAGCTACAAAATAAGAACCTTTACCCTCTGGTCCCGTGTTTGCGGTGCATTATCACCATCACCACCTGCATCCAAATCCAGGAGAAGCTGCTGTTTATAAAGTATGGAATACCGCCTTCCTCTGGACTCTTCTCTGGACTCCTCTCTTCCTTCTCTTTAGACTGTTGCTGGGAGGTGAATATCTTGAGGTGCAGCTCTGTGTTATTGCTAAAGCATAACAGATGGCTATTATGTCAGCCTGACACTGAGGGAGCTCCCAAGAAACAGTTGATTTAAGGCTGAGCTCATCAGGAGAACTCTCTTTATCATCGGCTTCTGTAAGGTATGATATTTTTGTGGATATCTTAGGTACATCCTGTTCTGTCGCATCTTAGCTATAAAGGGAGATATTATACACCAAGCCCCAGACTTACCCAGCTTAGGTTGTGACACATCTTCTTTAATTATTTGAGCCCCTAAGTGAGGAGGCAGAGCCTCTTAGGTGGCTAATTGGAGGTTAATATTGGGAACCCAGCTTGTAAGCTATTTGTCAAGGCTGGATATATTATAGTACTCCGTATCCACTTTAGACACAAAGTTAATACTGGCGGCATCCATTGCTGCGATAATTTCCTTATTCTAAACAAACATAGTATTAAGCAAGTTAAGCGATATTGGTATTATAATTAGTGTTACATTCTGTCCTATTTTTAGCGCATCCATGTCAGATAATACGGTACTAGTAATTATCTAAGCACTATTATGGATAATCTTATCAGCTTTATTAAAGTGTTGCTTCCTGTGAGGGACTTGGTGCGCCGGGTCCTCAAGAATAAAGTTGTCACCCGATATTGTTAAGCGTCCAAAGCAACCGAGAGATGACACTGTTATTAATAGATCAAAATTAACTTGCCTCTATATGCTGTCTTGCATGGAGCTGGAATCACTGAAGATAGCGCCCGGTGGTACGCCCTAAGGTGGAGCAAAACAAACACGTCTCATAACTTATTAGTAGATTAACCTGGTGAGTTTTAGTCGCTTTTATCTTCTATCGTTTGGTGTGGCTATAGATGTTATATAACAACAGGAATAAGGATTAAGAAGGTAGATAGCGCCATTGATATAATGGAAAATGGGGGACCTCCAAAATTCTGGAGTCTAAGACGTAATTCTTTACCTAATCCTATTATGCTAGTATTGGGGTGTAATACCAAATTAAACAGCTCCAAGGGAGTTATCTCCGCCACAGTTTTAAAGAGTGCGAGGCTTCTGGACTTGATTGGATGTGGTGAGAACTGGAAGTCGGCATAAGGAGTTGTATCTTTGGCTGGTTTGTGAGGAGTGGGAAAAAGCAGCAATGTGAGCAGAACCAGTAAAACTTACCTATTTCGGCTATGTGATTACTAAAAAGAGAAAAAATAGTAAGATTAGGAAAGATCAGATAAGATAAAAGGTACGTACTCTTACCTTATGGGGACAAAAGTCAACCCAAACAGGAATCATTTTCCTAAAAGGGTAAAATGCGTCGCCGATTCACCGGAACATAGATTACTAGTTGAGATACTAGTACCACGGTGATGGGACGCAGTCCAATCCCGGTATGAGCTCTAATCCGACACGCCAGTTCAGATTATAAAGCACAATTTGGCAGACTTGGAAGTCATGTACTATCAAACCAATCTAATAGGCAGTCAAATCCAGCAAAGGGCCAAATCAGGTAAGTGCTCAATTCATAACATTCAGTATAAATAAGATGGAATGCAACTAAAAGAAATATTATTTGCTAGAATTAGAGGGAGTTATAATATAAATACCGACTCTGCAGTTCTATAAATCTGCAAATTTGCACTATGTTAGGTAGGTATTCTTATCAACGACGGTCACGTGAGTTATTAAGAACTTTAACAGACAGCCAGATTTCTAAGGTACCTCCTTAGCTTATACAGCAATGTGAAAGATGGTACAGAGTAGAAAACCTTTCTTTTCCTCACTCCTCGATCCACGCTACCAATGCTAGCATTGACAGACTTCTCAAAGATGTTCAGCATGCAAGCGTGCCTAATGATAGGATGGGTACCCACCACCAGGACGGTAAAATCCCATCTAATCCCCATCCTCATGAGCTATCTCTGATCCTATCCTGTTGAGACTTATAGAAGACAGATGGATGACTTGATCAACTGTGTAAACGTCGTACTTATAGTGGCTATCGGTGAAATAAGCGGACTCCACGTTGGACATCTAGATTTAGAGTTCGATACAGACACATGAGTACTGATATGATTATACTAAGTAATTACTATTTTGCTGAGTAATAATAACATAATAATGTAGATTCCATAGTAGTGATAATAATATAGATATAGATTTGATAAACAGTACTAGTAACTAACCTATAAGTAAATTACCATTGGAGTCCATCCTTGTGACCCTGCAAGGGTGGAATAACAAATGGTGGCCACCCAAAACTCGCTCTACCACTTTCGTACCAATCGAGCGAAGATCTTCCCTGCTCTCAAGAGCAATGAAAGAGACTGGAAATTGATATGAGCCTGACATGGAGACAGCTGCGGCAAAGTGAGGGCTGGGGTGGCTGATCTGTTTTTTCATCCTTGCACACACACCGCCCTTAGCTAATACAATCGGACCTTGTACACCCATTCTTTGGGGCGAGGACGAGCGTCAGCGTGTGACTTTGTCTTTTCGGCTCATTCGTCAACTTTTCAATCATCTCGAATGTCTGCAACATCCTCACAATTGTGTAGCCAGCTTTCAACACCGCAAATTCCTGGCCCGGACAGACACGCGGTCCTCCGTTAAACGGCAGGTACGCCCAGACAAGGTTCTTCATGCGGTTTTCGTTCCATCGCGATGGCCGGAACTCCGCTGCATCTCTCCAATATGTATCTTTGCGGTGGTGCATAGAGTGGACGGAATATCCGACGGCTTCCCCCTTGTGCACGATGATAGGCGAGCGTTTGTCTGGCCCGCCACCTATGGGAAGCGTGGTCGTTTTTGGAGCGGTCCGCGAGTTGAGCGGCACGGGACGTCGGGAGGGTAGAGACGTAGCGTCTCGGAAAGAACGTTGTTTAAGAGCTTCATGCTTTTGATTTCTGCAGGGGTAGATGAACTCCCGGCCTGGTAGCTCTCAAGTTTGCGGCATTCTGTGCTGAGCTTGTTTTGGACATCCTGATGTCGGGCGAGGAACTTCAAAGTCCAAAACAGCAGACAAGCAGTGGTATCACGCCCCGCGAGAAGGATGTTGATGAGCTGATCTCGCAAGACAATGGGATCTTTTGTGGTCGAAATCAGTGCTTGCAACAAAACGTATCGGCCCAAGGTTTCTCCGTTCGACCTCTGATGATTTTCACGAAGTGAAGTGGCGACAATGTTATCTACAAAGTCGTGCTCTATCTTACAGGACCGTCGAAATTCACTTCCAGACTTCTAGTCAGGAGCCAGTAGAAGGGTCCTATTCTCGCGCGTTGACGAAGTCGGTGCTGAGCGTAGTCAAAAGCTCGCGCAAAGGCTGCTTCGTCTCCCACCCCTTGTGACTAGAGTTCTATATAGCCATGATGGTCTCGAGAGTGAGACGAAAAAACAGCGGCTGAAGATCCACAATCATATATCATCTTGACAATTTCTTCTCACGTCGCTTATGAATTTCTCAACTTCTCGCTGTATGGCAGGGAAGGACTTGGTATGGGTCTGCATAGACTGCGGCCGAATTAAATCTCGAGAGCTCTTCCAAGCTGGGATTACTGATAGTTGCGTTGCCGTCGAAGCCATGACCATCATTATCGGACTGAGGTCAATTCTTCAAAGGAATCTGACAAATCCGCACGTTTATTTTCCAGAAAGGATTGAGAGATCCAAGACCTTTCCCTCTCGAGTAAACTTTGCGATCAGTATCACGTATATCCTCAAACCAGACGTATTTCGTAATCAACGTCGTCTGGCGATAGATCTGTATAAGCCTCACCGTACATTGCAGCGGGAACACAGACATCGTCTACGAGCTGGAACTTTTCCCCAGCCGGACGCAGAACCAAGGGTAACCGGCTACCCTGCAGCAAAGCGATGGAATCGCCTACCACTGCTTTGAAGGTGAAGTTGACGATGCGGTTTTGTGACGTTACACCAAATGACCGACCGTAAGTAATCTTTTGGCTATTAATCCAGTTCCCAATCTTCCGTTCATCCTCTGTAAGCTCGGGGTCGTCTTCTTTGCCGACAAGCTTGGCAACGTCGGTAATCATTTCTTCGATAGACGGCAACGCATTGCGTGCGTCTTCGGGAAGACTGTCGCGATTCCGTGAGATATGAGGCCATGCAATACGCAAGTAACACCACAATGATAGAGCGGAGTCGTTCCTAACGTTTGGCTCAGTTGAATCATGGAGCTTTTCCGCAATAATGGCAATTGAAAGGTGATGAATATTCTGCCTGCTTATGCCAATATTCGCTAGACAAAGAGCAAAAGCAGAGAGCTCCGTCACGAGACGCTTCGCATGCTCAAGCTCTGGAATAGCTCAGAATGTTGAGCCTTTTAAGAGACGAAAAGGAGACGAAAAGGAGATTCCATCAAAGATGCGGCCTTTCGCCGTGAGCTCCGAGTGTGTTGAATCGAACTTGAACACAGCGGATCTGAACGGATGCGCGCCGTACTGGCGATGATCCAGAAAGTGCTGACGGCCTAGAAGTTTCGGTGTCAAAGACCATGATGGATATGAAGGGTCGGATAAATTATCAAGAAGTGAGACATAATTGAAATGATTGATCATTCCATCTGTAGTGAGCATACGCACTGTTGCATCGACATAGACAGTCTGGACGGAATGGTCATAGTTCGGAACAATCCCTAGCTTCTTTGTGTCTGTTGACAACGCCATAATTGAGTATATATGGTCACGAGGATCTGTGCATTCCAATGCATCGTACCACGCCAAGTTCTCGCAAAGAGAAAGAAAGAATCCAAAAGCTGCCGACACAGCCGGGCGTGATTTCCTAAACTTGATTTCAAGGCTGCGACAGACGGCGTCGATATAGCAATCCAAAGACGCTTTCTTTTTACCATTCTCACGCAGCTCTCGGAGCAGTTCCAAAGGAAGCAACCTCACCCCAAATAGAACCGACATGGTTGCCACAGACGACCAGTCCAGCTTCTTTTGTCCTCGAAGCATAAAGGTGTTTTCATTGACAACATTTTCCTGCACAATCCAGGAACGTTCGGTCCAAACCCCGAATGCAATGTCCAGAAGCCCTGGCCAGCCCGGATGATCCAGAGTAACAGAATGGGGTAGGTGCTCCACTGGCAATGGCCTACTTCGGCGATATGCGGAGGGCCAACTCATGTCAAGGATCGGCTGGATACAAGGCTCAAAATGACTGTAAAGTAGGCTGATGAGCTCCATACCCTCGGTATCGTGAGCGGCTGCACGACCGATATACATAACGACTGCAGAAGCATGTCTGTAAATCTCACCCATGAGCTCAACCTGCCGGCCTTTCTCGTCGTCGTCTTCTTGATGGATGCAGATCTGATCCACCCAAAAGACTTTGTCGTCAACCTCCGCAGTATCTCGAAGATCCTTCAAGGCATTATGAAGATTCTTCGTAACCAGAACGCACCCCAGAACCTTCTTGGAGACTCGATCTCGGACTATGATTCTGTATGGCTTCTCCGGCATGCCCCAAACGTACAATACGCACTTGTACCGAAGCTTATCCAATCTTCCACAATTGAGGATGCACTCCAGACTGCTGCCGGGAGTGTCGAGAAGTTCTATTGTACGAATGACCTTGTATTCCTTCAATGGAGGGTATTCATAGGGACTAGTAGTGTCCATGATTATCAGGCGTTGGCTTTAGAATGGCCTTACGTTACGAAAATAGAATTAACGAATGGAGCTACGTGTAAGGAACGGATGTTCGAGCTATTGAACCGGAGCTACATGACGCGGGCCGACAGGCTAGCCAGATCGGGGTCCAGGTTCAACAGCCCCTCACCGCACTGTAGGCTGCTGTCTTGACAGATAGGGCGAGTCGAGCGTCACGGCATCAGCTGCGTCGGAGCGTTTTGATTCGCTGGTATAGACTGGAAAAAAATTTGGGAATCACGTCCCACAGGGGTTGAATCTTCCCTTGAAAGTAAGGCCTAGCGATCTCAGCAACTATCGTACACCGCGACCGCATGGAGAATGCGCTGACACTCCTGGCCTGTGTGCGCGCATTGAGGCACTGAAATCATGCTTTGGATGTGGTGCTTCTGTAGAAAAATCTTTTCGAGCAAGAAAAACGCGGCAACCTAGATATCAAGCTGCTAATGGATACGATGATTCGCAAACGCTGCCAGGGTATCTGAAACATTTCGAGACTTATGCGTCATCGATATGCGAAGCTCAATGCTCGCCAAGGCAGAGACGTCATACACGCCGACTGACTCACCGTTTTTCTGCTCCTGCCTACTGCCTGCAATGGTCGTGTGTTCAGCAATTGACCACTCAGCTGTACGGACGCAGTCCAAGAGCTGCTCTGACCTCTATTAATGTGCTTGGAAATTTCGGGTAGAGTAGCGCAGTCACGTGCAGAACCTTCAAAGCTAGGACCTTTATCTGTAGGTACAGTACCTTAGGTCGCTGCCCTACCAGGATGACTACCTAGGTACTTTCTAAAAGCAAATACCATTAAAATTGACCAGAAATGAGGCTTTTGGGACCTGCAGAGATCTCCAAACCTTTTCATCGATTTGGACGGCTGCTGTATAGCATATTAAACAGCAGCTCCAACCCGCTCTGGAGCTGCAGGGTTCTCACAAGCAATCAATTCGTTAGATTCGAGTTCCAGTCGGCAGCTGATCCAATTACTGCGTAATCTCCAGAAATGCGATCTTTGAGTCCAAATTCTTACTCTTTCACCCCCGATCGTGTTCGGCAAATATTACGAGATGATCTGTATAAGGACGAGCGATATGGCAAACCGACATTCGAATGTACTCGGACGGCTATTGAACATAACCCTGGTGGTCCTACCAAATCTTTTGATCTATCAACAAGAAAGTTGAGAGCAGCCAAGTGGGTAGACAATTACTGTTCACAAATTGCAGACCCAGAAACCCCCCTCTTGCGCCTCGATAGCGAATTTTCAAAGCTTCTCAAGTGTTATTTCACGCTAAAAAGAGCCGAAGATGAGGATGAGGTGGCCTACCGTGCTTGTCATATACTTTCCAGGCTTCCAGAGCTACCGCTTTCGTTCGAAGGACTTCCTCAAGGACTTCTAGACTCCTTGGACGAACGTCATTTCATAAGCCAGGCGAGTCGTACGGGTCATCAAAAATGGAGAAATCTTCAGGCCGTTCCCTTTATCAGCACTAACGTAATCCGTATGGCCTTGACCAGCGTGCTCGACCCCGGTTCAGGAATGGATCTACACATATACGTTGGTACGATTTCTGAGCTTCTTCAGGTTCTCTGTGAAAACTCAAGGCACGAGGAACACCCGCATGAACAGTTTCTTGTCAAAACCTTCCTATGGTCCGCTTGGCAGCGATCCATAATGCTCTTTCTATCTTGTACACTTCATATACACATGCGGAAAGGATATCGCATGGACTTCAATCACGAGCACTCGCTGCAATCTCCCCCTCTTTCTCCACAACTCGACGTTGAAATGCCTGACTACTTGTGCAGGTGGGCATACGAACTCCTTCGGACTGGCCCTTCTGCTGTTGGAGGGGATTTGAGGCGCTTTCACCAGCGGTACAGATCGTTATACGCTCAACGACCACCGCGCTGCTGTGCCAATAACGCAGGCCTATATATCTCTTGCAATGGCAAAGCCGCCGAAGATTGTGGAAGATTTGTAGGTATGGTTATAGAAGATCAATCAACGCACCACCCATCTTGTGCGAAAACTTGCCCGCGACTATACTGGGACGAGCTATCCTATCAGAATGTCGATGGTGCGAGGGCAGTTTCAGTCATTGAGGAAGTGAGTAACTGTCATCTTAGGTATTTTGCAGCATCAACTCGCACTATGGCAATCTCCCATGTCTGGAGCCACGGCCAGGGAGGTAGACCTGAAAAAGGGACTACAGGGTTTAACGCCTGCTTACACGATCGGTATTGCTCAATAGCTCGATCTTTTGGATGCGATTCATACTGGATGGACACCCCCTGTATTGCTGGCCTTCATGAGAATATGGCACTTCGAAAGGAGGCAATTGATAAGATAAATGAAGTCTTCTCTGGGAGTAGAATTACCCTTATCTGCGATAGAGATCTTATGGGAATTGATGTTAGTAATATGACGCTTGAACTTCAGGAGTCTATTCTCGCTACATTTCTTGTCTGTGATTGGAACGTTAGAGCCTGGACGCTCCTGGAAGCTATGCGAGGAACCGCAAAGCTCTATCTTCTTTTCAAAAACGATATTATCCTGTCATTCAACCAAATTCTGAAGACCGTCTATAGCGAAGGAAGCATAGATATAGCCATCTTGTTTACAGAGACACCGCACCTCCTCCCGCGTCGGCCTGTCTTCCGTCACAGTCATCTCCCTATCGATAGAGCTGCTTCCCTACCGAGTCACCGCTATGCTACGCGGGAAGACGATGAGGTGGTTATCTGGAGCCTGCTGTGCAATGAGAAAGCTTATCATTCAGCGGAGGAGTTCTGGCGAAGTCGAATGAAGGGGACAGGTACCATCAGCACTGGATTTCTCATGTCGAGTGTTCCACGCATGAAGGACTGTCTGGGTCTTACGTGGGCTCCGGTGAGGCCTAATCTTCACAAGGTGTCAAGACACGTTCAAGAGAGATCTTTGCCGTCATCCTCTGGCTTTGGTGCCTTTGATGGTCAGAGCTCGGAGCGCGGGAACATCTTCGAAGAGGGTCTCATTGCAACATGGTTAGTTCATTTTATCCAACTTCCTGGACTTCGATTCGACAGCCGAGCGTACCATTATGGTCTTGGCGGACCCCTACACGGCCGATATCGTCGTGAACACGGTCCAACTGCGACCAGCAAGATTACGAACTGATTTCTAGATCGACTCACATCGCCTCTGAAAAAGCGTGACACAATTAGGCAGATCAGCGAAATCGCAGATATGTACCTGCGAGGGCAACAGGTGGGCGCTTTGTTGCGCCCGAAGACCATGATGCAGGGGGACGTTGCATTTGAGTATAGAGGCAAGGCAACCGGTCCTCTTGTGGCAGTCATTGGATCCACTGATAAGGGGATGTCTTGGTGTTGGAAGGGAATCTATGAATGGAACGAAAGAGAACCTTTGCCCATGTTTGTTGATGAGAACATCCTCCTCACGTGAGCATTGTAGATACCTGAATCTCGCAGATTGCTATGGGCTTGACTCGCTCTAACACATGCCCGCTAATCACCCTCTGAATCGCGTTCAACTCCACGATTTGGTGGTACGGTGTTTTACTGTAGCCAGCTTCTATCAAATTCTTCCGAAAGTCCGACGCCCAGATCGCATTGGGCTGTGGAACTGGAAAGTCTAATTCTTCACACTGAGTACGGACAGCTAAGGCCAATCGTTCTACCTTTCGCTTTGGGCTAAGATAGCGGTATTGAGCCTGATGTCGCACTCCCTGTAAGTACCATGGCATTGGCACAGCAAAGTCTAGGCTGGTAAATTCAAGTCTTGAGATAATGCTTATGGAAGACAAATTCCTCGTGACATTCCCCTCCGAGCGAGTTGCAGAAGTCACCATCGAAGTAGTAGGGATGCACCTATTAAGTCGGTTAGAAATCTGGCTGACCAGCAGAATTTGCCTCTCGCCTAAATCACCAAGAGACAATGGCTGGACTCAGCAATAATGTTCTTAACTGAGTGACGATTGGGCTATATGCCTTCACAAAATCAGAACACTTCAATTTTAGGCTTAGTCTATCTTGGTAGAAGTCTATGGCTGTAGGTAAGGGTCACAACAGGATGGGATTGGAGGTCCTTCATTGGGATGAGGGTAGAATGAGTATTCAACAATCCTTGCCATTAAGATGGGTTCTCCAGTGGATTGACGAGCAAGTATGAAGTCTGTATGAATGAACAAGATTAAGTATATATGAGAACAACATTCATATGGACGAGTATTAGTTAGTCCCTGCTGCCATGCCCATGCGATATTGATCTAACGTATTGTCTGAATCACTCTTCTATGATGCCGAATAAAACAAATTCAAGGCTTATGTATGTTTACCTGATAGATGTTGAATGTTATTCGGACGTAATTCTTCACATAGTTCCCACACAATTACTAACACAATTAAATTGGATTTTCTATATCCTTTAGTAAGGCATGCTTCAAAATCCAATGCGAGTTTTCTTTCTCCTCGCCAATACACCTGTCCATTGACTCCACCAAAAAATTTTCATTTTACACCTTCTTTTTTTATGCACGTTGCTGCTTTTCGTTACGAACCCGGCTTATACATCCCTGGATGAAAGGAAATAAATATGTAAACAGCAACTATAATCGGTGCAAATTCTAAGCTCCCAAATATTGCCTCATGTGTAGAAAGGAAGTGGAGAAGGCCCTGTGCTGTTTCGGCAAGTCGGATAATAGTTCGAATATACACCAAGATGGCAGCAACCAGAGTAGCGGCTGCAAAGCTCCTTAGGAAAGTTGGAAATACTTTTCTTGAACTGTAGAGGAAGTTAGAATAACAGAAGATGAAAACTGTAAATGCGATTGTTTGAAATGCCAAGCCAGCAAGTAGGATTTTGTTGGGAACATTCGGGTCTCCGCCATTCGAGTATCTCGAGCCGACCAATCCCGCCCCAAGGACTTGGATGATGGTCGCAACGACGTCACAGGTGATGAATATCCAGAGTAGAAGTCGTGGTGGTAGTTGCGAATGTTTTCGGCCGACCCAGTTAATCATTACTGAGAGGATGCTGTATATGGCTGCGGAGTAGAAGACCGGTGCAACAACTATGCAAAAGTATTGCCCAACGAAGTAAGACACTGAATAAGGATTGATCTTAGAAGCTAGGATCCGAAAGATATATCCAATGATCTCCATAACTGTGCCGACTATCATGGTACTAAAGTACCATGTCTGGTACCGGAACAGGAGCCGCAGGTGCATTCCGAGCGCGAGTGCGAAGAGCAAAACCCCTAAAATGCCAAGGGTGAGAGATGGGACATAGCTATGAAATTATTAGCATATGAATGTATAAATTGAATTGAAGTTCAAACCCAAAAATGATGATGCAAGCTGAACCGTTTCCATCCGGTCTAGGCCACTTGGGATCAACGTAGCCAGTGATACGAGAACAGTCCTTTGAAACCATTGCAACTGGAATAATGGAGATAACAACCAGAGCTTGATGATGAAATGCCCCACAAGTGGCGGTGCACTAGAGATGTAATGAAATAACAAAACGTAAATTCACGAATAAGCTGTACTGCTTCGAGCCGATTGAATATACTGCGATCTTTAATATGTGCGCATGAGTTAGACGCGTCATGTCAAGACTTGTTGTGTGCCTTGCTCCGCATTCTGGTTGGGTGGTGCGGAGACTATATAAGGTCCGACGGGTTCGAGATGGACGCTATAGACGATACTCGGACGTTAGAGTAACGTAGGCTGACTGGGCTTCGATGGGTTGAGGCGGAGCCGAAATTTTAGGCATAGCCGTTCCCAAGACATCGTACGAATTCTAGAAGACGCCACGTCTTGAAACGAACTTCCCTTCCTGGAAACACACGGTGTAGAGGCATGCAGTTGCTGAAAAGAGGCCCTGCAAACATTCAATCCTTCACAAAACCTTGCACGGCTCCTTAACCGCAACACTCGGAAGAGAGGCAAAGCACAATCTCCAGAATTGATGAACTGAGCTCGTCGCCGCCCAACAGCTGGTACGTCGCCAGATTCTTGGTTCACGTCCTTATATGTCTCACATCGAAAAAGCTTGGAGCTAATGTGGTTACTGACTTAGCGATTGGCAATCGCAACTCTCCCTCTCTTATTATGGGCTGTAACCACACTACATTGAACATGCATATAGCGGCCAACATTCAAGGAAAAAGTAACCTCACATAGAATCCATTTTTGCTTTGGGACGTGAGTTACGCAAGGGCCTTCCCAATATCTTATTCTTTGTAGGTAACCGTCCCTTCGATATCTGCATCCTTTGAAAGCCTGCCAACAAGGTTAGGATCATTCTCAGTCCAGAAAGCATCTTCGCAATTGTTTCGACCAGTCCACACCACAAGGTCGAATCGTTCTAGCAGTGGGGCATACAAGCGTAGTTGGGGTATCCAGCTGCAGAGGCAGCTATCGAGAAGTACTGCCTTCCATTCGAAAGTCACCCACTCTGAGAGGTCATTGGAGAGACACAGGTAGCGTAGGTTTGGAGGAAGAGTTCGAGGAAGGGCGTCAGTAAGGGGGGGATCATTTGATGGAAAGAAGCCAAGAAGCATCACCAGAGGCAGTCGCAGACGAGTGAGAGACGCGAAGGCTGTCAGAGGGCCCAGCTTACCCTCAATCCCATAAAATATCCGATTTTGCCTTTCATTCCATCGATTTCCGCCTGGATTCTCGCCGTCTGCCCAGCTCAGACTGAGTTCTAGATCCTCCAAGGTCGAAGAGACGTGAAACAGGGCATGTAATAGCCTTTCCATTGACAAGTGCTCTTGTAGACTGTATCCTTGCGCTTTGTCCCGGTCTTCGTAAAAGCTGAAGAAAAGCCGTCTCAACTGAGGTGTCTTGGAAAGTATCTTTGCTAGGTCGGCAGGATCTAATAAGGTTTCCCTGAGGGATATTGTGGTGAGAGATGGAGCTAATGGTAGATCTTCGAGCTCCGGTTGCATATGTTGAGTAGGTGGAAATATAATATGCATCTGCTTTATTGCCGGGAGGTGGAAGAGTTTCGTAACCAGCAATGGATCAACTGAGCTAAGCTCATACAGCCACGAATCTCCGTACAAATCGTTATCATCATTTATGAATTCGACGATTTGGAGCGAGTCGAAGCTCTTGTCGACCTGCAAAGAAAGAGCAGCAAAGTGCATGCCCAGTCCTAAGTATCGCAAACCTTTGAAGCGCGAAATCAGCGATACGTACTTGGCATCTAAATTGCTGTTCGAAGGCTGGATGAGCCAAGGCTCAGCTGTGGAATCTTGATTTGCGTGACCGGCAGCATGTGCGTCGTGGTTCCCGGTCGTGGAAAGAACATTAGGCTTTGGTCCTTTGAGTTCTAGTGAATCAACACTTCTTGCAAGACCTGGTTGGGCCTCGAGTGCGTCAAAAATGCCTGCGATGTAGAGCCGTCCTTGGAAATTTGTATGCCGCTTTAGTATAATATGTCGAAACAGACGCCCGCGAGCAAAAGGTAAAAGGGATTTGCAGGAAAGACAAAGACTGGATAGGTCTGAGGAAGGAAGTAGCTCGAGGATAATCTCGACAAGCCGCTCATCAAGATCCATTAGGCTAAGCATGATGGAGAGCTGCAGATGGCCGTAAGTCTGTAGATAGTCGCAAATCGAACAACTGTAGTGCAAAAGAGGAAAATCTCAGACTGCTCTATCAAATTGTAGACAAAAACAGGACCTGCTGCGGCTCTTATTGTGACTTATCTAAGATCAAATCGCTGGGATGCTCCGACACTTACATTGAATGTGCAATTTTGGTTTGGCAGTATCCCAGTTTACCAAGGTATCGTAGCCCTCGAACTGAATAAGTGGAAATCCCTGCCAAGAGGTAAAACAGGTTCCATCACTTTGGCGTCACTGCGTGTCAGGCGAACGCCCCATTGCCTGAAAATTTCGCAACATCAGTGCACGAGGAACTTGGCAAGCTGTTGGAACATGAAGCGAAAGTGCATGTGGAGTTAATTGTAAGAAGCTAGGTTCGGAGGAGCGAGAGACAGAGTATCTATGCCAAACGCTACGAGTTTTCCCCACCACTTGCACGGCCCCACCACATGCACACCCCAAATTGGTTCCACCACCTTAGCTTTGACGTCAATTATCTCCACGAATAAATTAGCTAGAACAATATAAATTATATCAAAATAACGCTCTCGATTAGATGCAATTTTTGAGTCGCTAAAATTACTGAGAAAGCCATTGTGGAGGGCGTCGTTGGCGTTGCGAACGTCTCGAGGCCAAAGCTACTTCGGCATCATCTTGCGGGGGATCTACCTCGACCTCAACATTTTGAGGCTGATTTGACTGCATCGGCTGCTTTCGTCTAGATCTAGCTTGGTGTTTGACCTCATTTTGGACCTGCCTGTCGATGGCTCGCTGCTGTAGAGCCTCATGTTTCTGCTGAGTTTGGATTTCCTTCTGAGCAAGCCGCTCTGACCGAGCTCGTTCACGGTCTAGACGACGCTGCACTTTAGCTTCACGTTCGACTTGCTTTGCTGCTTGGATTCGTAGCTGTCGCTCACGTCTCTGGTGTATTATTTCTTGCTCAGCTTGCTCCTTTCGTATACTAGCATCACGAATAGCCTGAACCTTTGACGGGGTGAAGATGACTGCACCACCGTGCTCATCAGGCATCTTCATCGCTTTTCAACCTTTTCGCCTTCGTTGCTCTAGCTTCACCGTCTCTTTGAGCCCTTTATTCTCGTGTTCCAGCACCTCATTCTTGATTGATAGCTTGAGAAGTTTCGCCTCGAATGTATTGAACTGTTTTTGGAACGCCTTGTCCATTTGGACAGAGAACTGTCTCCGCATTTGTCGTAACGCTGCTTTGGAGACATGTGTGGATGATCCTGAGCTAGATGCATGATCCTCATTTTGTTCTGGCCGTGTGGACACCTAGTCAAGGACAATAGCTGGGTTGAATGGATGAAGGCCTGTTTTTCGCCATCCACTCTCGATATTGGATGGTGAGAACGCTTTTTCGAAGGCTGGCCAAAAGAGGCTATAGAAATCCTGTTTCTGGAGGTGTGAGAGTCCTTGACACTTATTAATCCACGCATCTAGGTTCTGAGAGTAATAGGTTGCGAGAGGGCTAAATAGGCTCACGTCGAGAGGCTGAAGTCGATGCGTCGAATGTGGAGGGAATACGGCAACGAGAATTTGATGTGCATCACAGAACTCTAGGAAGGCATGATCAACATGGCTACCGTGGCCATCGATAATGAGAAGCCTCATGTCTCGTCCAAAACGTGCTGTCGCTTTAGTTCTTGGCTCGAACACCTCCGAAAGCCAATGTAGACCTAGCTCATTGTTCGTCCAGCCCGAAGGTGAGCATGCGAAGGTGCAGCAATGTTTCTCTGCATCAAAGTCTTGAAGCCAGGTGTCTTGTAGGGTGTTCGCTTGACCTTCGTAGATAATAGTAGGAGGTAGGACTTCGCCGGTCATGGAAATTGAGGCAAGAACTGTAATCCACGTTCGCGAGCCATCCACGCCAGCTCCTTTCAAGAGGCCGTTCTCGTACGCTGCTTTGGAGAATACTCGTTTCATCTTCGTGAGTAAGCCGATGCAGAAACCTTTTTCATCCATGTTATAGATGTTCTGTGGGAGGAGGTCGTATTCATCGATTTTTTTGGCTACCTTCACGAAAATCAGAGCGAAAACAACGAAAATTCATTGACTTACTAGGTCGAAGTATAGCTCAAGACATCGATAATTATCAGCCCTCTTTCGTGATAGATCAAATGTAGTTAAATAGAGGCTATCTAGCTTTGTGTAATGTCGCTCAATAAAGCGCGATAACCAGCTCT
>JAGFMJ010000502.1:0-17836 GCA_021030925.1 Trypethelium eluteriae
AGGTTGCGGCGCTGAGGGAAGGGAGTTAGTAGGGAGGAGGAAAGGAAGAGGGATTCGATGGAGGGTGGGGACTTACGAGGTGCTAATGGGCGTGGTGACTGGCTTGGTGACGGTGCAAGAGCAGTCGGAGATGGTGAGGGTGGTGGCCTCGCTGACGGTGTAGGTGGAACCACCGACGGTCAAGGAGGTGCTCTCCGGGCAGTAGGTTGTCAGGTGGGTGACAATCTCGGTGGTGTAGGCTACGGAGCCGCTGTAGCTGCTCTCATCCTCACCAGTAGCAACGACGCCAGAGGCGAAGGCAGCGGCGGCAACGGCAGCAGTGGAGAAACGCATGTTGATTGATTAGGGGAATATTAAGATGGTTTGTTTAGTGGTGCAGAGAGAGACGTTTAAAGATTGACTATGGTCGTTGAAGGTGGGAACGAGTGAAATCGGTGATAACCGGTGTATATGTTTCAAACGACAGACTGGCGTGAAAAGAGGAGGAAACGAAAGACGTGACGGTTCGTAGCGAGAAGCTTCTTTATACCGCGCTGCGTGCAAAGAGCAGAATTCATCTCATGCAGACGGGACGGGCCCCTCTGGAGAAGCACAAACAAACGCTAAAGGAGAGGAGCTGCATCTCGTACCTGACGCTAAACCCCTCCTATGCCTGACCTGCATTTGGTACGTATCTTTCGGAGGAGAAAAGGGGTCGCGCCGAATACAAAGACGCCAACTGGCTGCAACTGAGGTTACAGTCTGCTGGTTACACATGTTAGTGGATAGATTCACCGTTTCTGGTCGCAGTTCCGCTTTTAACGAAATGAAGCGCGCCAAACAATCTTCCAATCCCGCTTCGGCGCTTCCCTGATGGGATCACCATCCTAGAGACCATTTTCGCAGCAGCCAATGAGTGCGCCTTACACAGAAGATTAGGGTTCTTGGCCGCTCGATATAATAATCTTCATCTTTTATCCTGGTTCTACGCAGCTGCTTTGGTGGGACAATGCCAATTTGGGGTGCTTGTCCGAGAAGCCTCACGCGCGGGTTGCACAAACACGCTGATGGGACTTACAAGAAGGCAGACAGAAACCATGGACCCGTGTTGGAAGCTGAACGGTTTTGTTACTAGAGGGCAAGCCCATCTCCGACCACCATCCATCCTCCACTCGTGTTAAGCACCACCACAAGTACCCCACATCTCGAGTCAGGCATTTACGGCAAAGATAAGGTAGTGTCGCGTGTCCTTTCTTTACCTTCCGCGCTTTTGAATTGAGGCGGTAGGATGCCAAGATGGCGCTCGCCGACCATGCGAGATTAGGCAAAGTCATCTCGGAAGGTAAGGGATGAAAAAGCCTGTTCCTGCATCTGGACCCACTGATCCGCGGCGACGTCGGGGACGGTGGTATGTGTCTTTGATCGAATTCGCAATAATAGCGGCCAGCTTTTTTCTCTTCACCTTTCGTAACTTACTTCCACAATAGCCTGAATACCCGCGCCAGCCCTAATTATAAATCGCGGCAGAGGGTTGAGATCTCCAACCGAACTTCCATCAATCGCAAACATTACCGGGCGTCGCAGAAATCGGAGACAGAGAAAAGATAAGGTTGGTGGCTTCGGAAGCCTCGAAACTAAGCAAACTTCACGGCTTGGATATCTTTATGGGAATGCATAAGGTAGGTACCTGTTCAAGTCATCGTCCAGAACAATGTCCTCCCACGAATTATGGTTCACCGCTTCACTGGTGCTATTAGTCGTCTTGATTTTTGTCAGTTTCCGAATGCTCTTTGATGGTGAAAAGAGGAGGCAATAAAATTTCCTATCAGCCGAGACCTTTGCACCTTTGCCTCCGAAACAGCGTTTCCCAGCAGCCTTTATGATGCAGCCTTCGAAACATTGGATATCTAATCTCCGAAGGTGTTGTGCAACATATATGTCCCACATTTAACATATTCATTGATCGTGTAACGAATGCCCCACAATTTCTCCTTACTACCCTTGAGTGTCGAAAGATTGAGGTCGGAAATCCGATGGTCACCAGTACTGCGACAAGGACAACATCGCCTGGTTTCTTTGCCTTCAAAGATTCGACTATATTCTGGTTCCAATCGGTCCGACAATGTCTTGCCTGTTCGCAAAGATCATTGTCATCACCTCGACACCGCGATAGTCTAGATTGACTAACTCCATGGGGTCCAACCCGAGACTGACGCAGTGAAATCTGCAAGCTCGAGTATTGGGTCATTCCCAAAACCCATCTACCATCTGTCTTTTCATTCTGTTTTGAGTGTATTGTTCGTCTCGGGAGCGTTTGTTTTGATGCCAACGAGCAGTAGCTAGAGCACTAGTTCGAGAAAGTGCAAGTCCATAGTAATGTTTCATGATCTCCACAACCTCCATTCTAGTCCATTTACTTTTACGTCAATCATTCGGTCTACCAAAACATTTCCGGCATCGGCTCTTACTGGCTATCGTTCATACATAAAGAGAAAACTTGAACCAACATTTCTTACCACCGCCTAGTTTTAAACTCTTTGACGTGAGCATTCAGCATCAGCCTCAGGTCTATATTGATCAATACAGTGCGTCATCACCCGTAGGTTCCCCATCCAAAAGAATTTGAGGCAGGCCGGACGTGCAAATCAGCGGATTATATGAAGCGGAATCAAAGCTTCAGGCAATGAGTTTTGAAAGCTGCAAATTCCACGTCGGCGCGAAACAATACCGAGATGTGACACTCGCGCCAATCATGGCCACGCCCTGCGGATATGCAGTGGCTTACGTTCTCCAATCGGTCGAATTACGGCGAATCTTGTCATTGGTCGAACATGCAACGCTAAGCAGTACCACGGCAGCTCTGCAGGATATCCCAAATATTTCACCATCTAGACTCGTCAAGTTATGGTGTACCTACCTATCTAGGTAACTACTTAATACCCTTTGCGGAATGGCAACCAGATTTTACATTGATGACACAGCAGCCTATTTATGTTTTTTGCTGCTTTAACGACTAATCCTTCGACTAATTGTAACGTTGTGACGTAGTTGCATACTCAGACGTCTGTGTATCTTCATATTTCGTATTCTATAGGACCTCCCGACTCTATAAATTAGGGCACCCAACCACCAACCAAGACGACAATTTGCGGCCGACAGATTGTTTCCCCTCTCCCATCCTAGGTTTTAGTACAATCATTCCAGCCAACATGACCACCTATCACAACCTCACCGTCGCCGACGGGGTGAACGTCTTCTACCGCGAAGCCGGCTCGGCCTCCAAGCCCACCCTCCTCCTCTTGCATGGCTTCCCAGCTTCCTCATTCCAGTACCGCAACCTCATTCCCCTCCTCTCAGACTCCTACCACATCATCGCCCCCGACATGCCCAGTTTCGGCTTCACCACTTCGCCCTCCAACTACACCTACACCTTCTCCGCCCTCACCAGCACCATCTCCGCCTTCCTACTCGCCCTCAAACTCACCACCTTCTCCCTCTACATCTTCGACTACGGCGCCCCCGTCGGCCTACGCCTTGCCCTGCAACCCGACTTCACCATCACCGCACTAATCACCCAAAACGGCAACGCCTACCTCGACGGCTTCGGCCACCCCTTCTGGGACCCCATCATGGCCTACTGGCGCTCCCACTCCGCCACCGACCGCTCCTTTCTGCGCGACAACGTCCTGACCCCCGACGGCTTCGCGTCGCAGTACACCACCGGCGTGCCAGCCTCCCACCTCGACCGCCTCGACCCCGCCGCCTGGACCCTGGACTACGCGCAGAGCGTGGCGCGCCCCGGCACCGCGGACGCGCAGCTGGACCTGCTGTATGACTACCAAACGAACGTCGAGCTGTACCCCCGCTTTCAGGCGTGGTTGAGGGAGCGCCAGCCGCCGCTGCTGGTGGCGTGGGGCAAGAATGATCCGGCGTTTGTGCCGCCGGGCGCGGAGGCGTTTCGTCGCGATGTGCCGGGGGCGGAGGTGACGTTTTTGGATACGGGCCATTTTGCGGTGGAGACGGATTGGGTGGAGTTGGCGAGGTTGATGAGGAGGTTTTTGGGGAGGGTGGTTGGTGGGAAGAAGGACGGAGAGGCTGGTGCGTAGGATGAAGAGGAGTCGTTTGTGGTGGGGAATGATGGGGAGGCTTGTCGAATGGAAGAGGTGAGCGGGCGGTCACCCTTTTAGTATTGCTGGAGAAATAAATAAGCTTTCCTTCCTTGGGACGCTCTCAATGTCTTAGGTTACTTACCTTAGAATAATTCCATTGCTCGTTGTCCAGAAATATTCCTGCCTGAGCCCATTGCGCGCAGTATTCTTACACGGCCTCATTCGGGTGCGCCTCCACTCTGCCTGACGCTAGTGGAAACAAGTCTTCATACCTCCTCTTAGCTTCGGTACTCCTTGTATCTGCTGCCTGACTCTCGACCCAAAAGTCCATTCGATACCCAATTCCACGTAACTCCGTCTCCGAATCTTCCCCCGACTCGCGGACAGAATGATTCGTCCCCTTATTCGACCCCTTGTTCGACCTCGACGTAGCTTGATAGCCACGATAATCATGCTTACTTCCAACGCGATGGGATCCACGTTTGGAGGCTCGGCGCGCGATCCAAGCCCATCGTAGATTGTGGAAAAACGTGCCAGTGTAGAGCGTGGGGAGGCAAATGGCGATGAGGGCGACGCCGACCTCAACCATGGCAAGCATCATGACAATGGAGGCCACGCTGATAGCATCGGTGTCGGCTACGCCAAGAGTCATGCCGCTTCCTGGGTGGACGCGAGTATAGGCGAGGGAACTAGCCCCGACAAGATGGAGAACACTAAAGGCGATGGAGCTGGATTGAATTAGGGAATCCGTTCTTCGAGGAGTACGATAGGGGGTTATGGGACATGAAATTGCTATTTGAATGGGGGACTGGAGACTCACATTGCGCCGGTCAAAAAGACGCCAATGACCCCAATCTTACGCTCTCTGGACATTTGAAGTCGCCATACCATGACGGCCGGTACGGAGAAGATGAAGACGTCTAGGATGAAGTCGACAGCGGCTCCCCCAGTCACTTGGGAGAAAACATCCAAACAACTGGTCTCAACGTTCTCAAGCGTGGCCCAGAAATACTCGAAGTGGGTACCGCAGCTGAAAATGAAAAGGAGACCAAAGACCAACATCCAAAGGAGGACGAGCGTGATGAGTGTCCAAGTCACAATGTTGAAGATGGGTCCACGGAAGATTCTCCGGTAGAAGAAGAGGGCTGAAAGTTTGGCGAAGCCCAGAGCAAAGTACGTGAGGAATGTGAATATTACAGTGGATTTGTGCACAATTGATAACTGCGCGCTGTAGGCATTTTTAAATGCATTGATGTTCTCTTGCGGAGGAGAATGCTGGCCGACTGCATGTTTGGAAACCCCTAATGCGGTTCTATGAGCATGAGTACAGCAATTGTTATTGCGTCGGTGGGTTGAAACGAGTACACTTACCCCAGTAAACAACTGCAGCACATCCCCACGTGCAGACCAGAGCCGGTAGACAGAGCCAGTCATCTGTACCAAGTCCTGTCTTCCTTGTTATCCGCAACCAGAACCGCAACGCGATTATGAAGCTCCCCAACAGCGGTAGCAGAATGCTGACTGCAAGCTGTGCAGGTGGTTCCGCGTTGAACGCCGGCATCGTGGTAATGGAAGATGAAAGGCTGGCAGGTGAGGAGACACAGGCCAGAGGTTTCCGAGACGATGCCGATATCCTATACGGAATGGAGCTTGGCCGGGGCTCTCAATGAGCTTTTCCACAGCACTTCAATCAATAATTCGTAATTGACTGAGCTGTATCATCTCGGATAGCGAGGAAATACAGGAATTGCCACGACAATCCTCCGAATGAAGATGTGTACAGAAGAGACAAGGAAGATGATGTGAGAGATGTAGAATGCACTGGCCGGCAAGTGCGTCCACTCGAATACCATTCATGTACATAGCTGAAGTTGGTATCATTGCTTTTTGCACATGATGTAAGTGCCTACCTACCTAGTCAGGATGAGTGAGACGGTGGAGCCATCTTAGTATAGCAATCCTTCACCGGTCAGGTGATTTATTTAGTCTGGACACCGTACATACTTCAGCGTCCTGATTCGAAGCTCAAGCGTTTTGGCCCTCTGCTTAGTGAAAGAAACCCCAATTTGACGATTTCTCAGAATTATATCTGGGTCAGACTCGAGCTCTGCAAGCTGTGAAATCGCAAAGACTTTTGCCAGTTGACGTGTTGTGGGTCCGAGTGAAAAGCTAAGGAATATTACTAGGTATCTAGGTAAGTTACGGGCGCCGGGCATTGACGTGTGTTGTGGCAAAGCTGACGGGAGACAACGCAATCTCGTTCTCGTTCATGCAAGTCAGTGGCACCAAGGTACACTAAGACTAAAACGGGCTGTATCGCGGTCAGTGCGCTATCTAGCCCCACATGCCCCACCATGCATTAAATGCACAAGGTTTAGTACTCTGTCACCTCCGTGCTCACTACATGTACATATACCTTCTGAATTCCCTTTCGTGTCTGGACGTAATACACAAATCCACAGGCCCAACTTGACAGTAGGCTAGTAACTGTCTTGAAAACAATTTGCTTTTGATCATTTTAGGCTGTCTAATCGAGCTTTCTTTGAAAACTCGATTAAAATGGTGCCTGTGTGGAAAGCCAGCTCATTAACAAGTCTTTCAAGGATTCTGAAGATTATCAGGTCTACTGAACTCAGATATCGAGATTGGCCTGGGATGTACGTATCTACATTTACTGTAGAACCACATTCCAACTTAACACCTCGGGCTACCACATATCACAGTACTAGGACAAAAGTGTCCACGCAACCTCTAGCGAATTTTCCGCGCCAGTGAGCGGACATTCTTTTCGCATGACTGTAGATGCAGGCCAGGCATGAGCTCTAGAAACAGACAATGTGAAGGTATCACAAAAGACACATGTGTACGATAGCTGGTATGGAGAAAATATGTCAAGAGATAAGGCTCATCTGGGAATTGGCGCTGTTGTGTGGAGATACGAGCAAATTGCGAGACAATGTCAGCTCGAGAAGCAACGACCTTTTACTACTGTCCCTCATTCATGCTATCAAACATATCTCATAGAATCTTTTAGTTAGCGAAACAAGTGCTTTTACTGCTCTTATTCACAAGGAACCCATCAATTCAGGTCGATGTAGACTATACCATATTTGGCACATATTAGCGATTCGCTACTATCGCCAAATTATAGTCAACCTTTGAGGTCCAGATCTGTATCATTTTCATTCCAAAGCTGCTAGCGCATCACCTTGACTTCATACGTAGAACTCAATTCAATAGTAGTACTCAGCCTGATGCTCCATTGAATATGGCTCGTGCGTTCCTTCCCAGTGGTGTGTACTCTCGGGAGATAGAGCCGCACATCAACAACAGATCAGCATGGTACATTACTCGAGGACCTAGTAAAAATGTAGTCGGATCTTTTGGTGGGACGCTTGACAGCTCTGAGGTCTAGGCCTTACTTTCTCAAGGGAAGGCGAAAGTCTATGTACAAAATCAGACTTGGAAACTCCTGATGGTGAGGACGGGACTTTAATAGTGAATGCAATCCGGATAAAATAATCAAATTTCAAAGTAAACTTGGGTTTTAATAAATATTAGAATGAGTGACAAGTCGCTGGACAAGGAATGACTTTCTCTCGAACTGTAATCATACAACATGGAAGGACAACATAGCAGTTAAGAAGCTTTCTTCACTATCTGTCAGCACACCCTTTCAAGCCCCAACGAAACTCGAGACTGCGGAATAGTAGCTGGCAGCTTGGCAGACATCAGCATGGAATGCACCATCCGCGAGCTTATTAGCTGGGTTCAGGAGATCGAGCGAAAGCGATTGCAGTCTGCTCGTCGAGGATTGAAGCGCCTGAATCGCTGCACTCTGGGTTGTCGGCTTGCCGGGAGTGAACGGTGAGCATGGCTGAGGACCCTGGAGCTCATTTGTGAGGACGCCGAACTGCTGTGCGCCAGCGGCGTAATCGGTCTTGAGGGCTGGATTCGACTGGACGATATCGTTGATGACGTTGAGGATCGCAATCTCGAGAGTCTGGATTTGCTTCTGAAGACCGTCATCAGGAGCATTTACGGGCGTGGGAGTTGCAATTGCGGAGCCGGCAAGGGCAAGAGCTGCAATGAGAGAGAAGCGCATATTGTATAAGTGGTGAATTGTTGGACGCTGAAGTATGAGAGGTAGAAGATAGTTATTAGAGGATGATCAGACACCAGATGATTGATTACCAATAAGTAGTCTTGATCGTTCTTGTTCGTGATAGTGAAGACGAAAACTGGCAGGGCTTCACTGCCTTTTTATAATCTGGAAACAGGGCTTTGGAGGATCTGACTTACCTCACGAAGAGGTGTGATTCAATCAGACAATAGGTCGCAGTGGCTGACCTGCCATAGACTTATTGTTTCGGTCGTAATGACTTCGCCTGAGTTGCAGTGAGAAGCTCGTAACGCCATCTTGGCACAGTGTAGACTTTTGAGAGGTTGATTATCTACACAGCGCTGCGCCTGAGCACGTAAGAGATCGTTTATTAGGTAATGAGTATGACTCGGAAAAGGTAGGGCTTGATCATTATACCATTGCGACAAAGAGTTGAGCGTACACGCAATCTGCAGTTTTCGTCGCCATGGGCCGTAAACACTACTATGAATAGCCTGGGGAGATCGAGGGCGCGTCTCTTGGCGCTTGGCAGTAGCAGTCTTGCGATCGAGTGTACCACCTTGGTCGCGCTGGGCGGCTTGTGGCGGCTGTAAAGCTCTTCGAGGGGTTGAATCTGTAGGCGCAGGCGCACTTAAGTACCATCGTCGCTGAGCAATCACGCCAATAGGATGCGGAATACCTGAGCATCTCGGGAATGCGACTGTAGTATCGTAGCAGCAAGCTGGAACGAAGTCACTAGGCGTCTGAGTCATCCACCTATTGGACAAGGCCTGACCAATCGTCACAGCCACTTGCAGCGCTCCAGCTTGCACAATTGTGCGGCTGCATGTGGCTTCACGCACCGGCCGCCACCATACACATAATCGCCCTGAACGCTGAACGTATACAGATGGGGTAGCGGGGGTAGGTACTAGCTGAAGCCCGTACTATCTACCTGCTAAATGTTGCCTTTATCTCAGAGTATCCGATAGTTTCTGGAAGAAAAAGATAGGTACCTGATGTGGCCATGTGGCCCGTGCTGAGAACTGCCCTCTTAGCCTTCGCCGCAAACCTACCTAGAGAATACTAGGTACACACTCATCTCTAGAGCTTACAGACACCTCTCATTCTGCTTCTGTGCACACTTGCCTATGCCAACGAGCCTGATTTTTGTGCTTGTCTCTATAAGATCCTGCTAGAACCACAAATGTTTAATGAAGCGCTTAGAAAGCAGCTGAACTATGTGGACCATGTCTGTCGTAACGGTGTTAGATAGCGCTAGACAGCTCTGACAGTTAACTGAGAATTACAATGTACATATAATCATACCTTAGGAGACGTCACTGGTTCCTCAAAAGTGACATTAGAACCCGTCTCCATCCCCATCCGCCTCAAACACCATCTGCCCACACATGCTAACCCCTGGCCCTGTCAATGTCGGCAAAGTCTGCAGTGTCTGCGCTCCAGCAGCGGGATCCGCAACCACAAATACCTTGGGGTAACACCCGCTGTACAGACAGACCACCGTTCCATACGCACTCCCGTTCGTACTGGCCGCCATCAAGAAATCCTGCCTACCATCAGGATCCTGCGCCGCCACCAAGCTCAACACTACGGCTGTCTTCGGCATCGCCGTAGGATCGTGGAGTCTCAGTCTCGATACATTGTATGCTGAGAACTCGTCCAAGTGCCCGTGGAGAGTTCGTCCATTCGCGTCGCCGAGTATGGAAGTGTTGTACGCGGCGAAGAGGGCGGTGACGTCGTTGGTATCGACGCTAGAGTCGGTGTCGGAGGCATCTGTGGGGTCTGCTGAGGAATCGCTTGTATCTTTTGAGGGAATGGCGTAGATGTTGCCGTTCTCGGCCCAGTGGAGCGAGAAGGAAAAGTCCAACGAGGTAATCACGGTGTAATCGAGGTCGGCGTCGGCGTTGTCTGGATCAGGAGCAGAAGAGGATGAAGAGGCATCTGTGGTATTTTCGGTCGTGTCGGTGGGGTCTGGTCTGGCAACGGCATTTGAGACATGGGATGACGCGGTTGTGGTATTGAGATCAGTGGTGTTGGAGAAGGCCGTGGGATTTTGATCCCGCTTTCGAAGAGCTAAAATAGCATGCTTCGGAGCCTTCGGAGAAACAGGTGCGCTCTTCTTAGGAATCCTCTTCAAGATCGGCATTGGCTGGCGCTTGACCAGCTGCTTGAGCGAATTAGTCTCAACAGGGTCGCTTGCAGCATCAATGGGCGCGGTATTTGAATCAGACGTAGGGCTCTGGTCTGGTTGAAATGTGTCCGTAGGGAACGAAGGTGAATCCGTGGTGGGAGTCGGTTCGATACCGCCAGTGATAGTGTCGCTTGGGCCCGAGCTGCTACTAATCCTAGAGCTTGTCCCGTCCACGATATCGTAGTCAGTACCAGCAAGATCGGCCAGAACCTTGTTGTAGGCATTGGCACTAATACTGATCCCAGCACATGATCCATCGCCTATCTGGCCGCTATAAGTTCCGTTGTTGAGGCTGGCGGATGCGGTAAGGGATGCGTTCACGGTTATGCCGGGCCGATCAATCAGCGCGGCACTCTTCTCGAATTTACCACTGAGGACACTGACTATGAAGCCTAGACCAATGCTTAAATGGGCATCTGCAGACGCTGACACTTGACCTCGGGCTTGGAATACTGGGCTGACATTTGGGGTGAACCCAGTTGCAGTGGAGCTTTTAACGGCAGCTACATCCACCTTCGCGTACACCGCAGGCCAGTCTAATATTACACCGGTAAGCAGCTGTCCGGAAGCGCTGATGGCCAACGAACCGCCAGCACCAAGGGTAAGTGCAGGTCCGATCGTGAGGATACCAGGGAGAGCAAGACCACTAAGAGGAACAGTGACAATGTTCTTCTCGGGCACGGGCTCGGTAATTGTTCCACTTGCGAGGATTCCCAGTTGGAAGACACCATGTAAGGATCCGTTTGCGGCGACGCTTCCTTCCTTGAGACCGTCGGCTATCGAGAAGACAACTGTGGCAGCGATGTGGACTTGCCCATTCGCACCGCAACCGACACAGAAAGCTACGAGTAAGTAAGTTAGCTAAACTGCTATACATCTAATCGAGGTAGGCCGACCTTGAACGTTGGCTGAGTTGTATAATGAATGTCCTTGACCCCAAGGTGTGTCCGTGTTATTTGCATATGTGCTGAGCGATAGATCCTTGGTGAACTGCTTGTTGATAGATGCCCAGCGACTGACAGCGTTGAGCCCAGCTAATGCAGCGCTTTCCACAGAGCTCACTGCGTTATCGACAGAACTGCTGGCGGACTTCACCGCATTGGAGACCCCACTGAAGACGGTACTCGCGGCCTGTGACAGACCGATAAGCAATATGCTTGAGAATTATAGCTCAGATACTTACTGATTTGAATGCATTGCCGATGCCGCTGAAGAGCCCTCGTTTCTGTAAGATAGCGACGTCACGCTTGCGATTATCGATGTCGGGAAAGTCGTCTCCGCCAGAGAAGTCGGATCCATCTGAGGATACCTCTGGATCATTCGGCAGGAGCTGACTTTGCGCCGCACTGTTATCTATGTTGATCGTAGGCCCGAGAGAATCATCTAGCAATTGGTCGAAATTGTCAAGGCAAGAATTTAATCCTGTACTGTTGCCAGCGCTGCTAGACCCAGAAGTGTCATTCGGGCTCGGAGAAGCAATTGTGCCAGATGAAGTACTGGTGCCATTCCCCGGTGTAGTGGCACCGAAAGTCCCATTGCCACTAGGCGAGAAACTGCCTACTGTGACCGTAACGTTGCCATTGGGAGTAACAATCTGATCAAATGTTGTGGGCGAAATATCCAAGATGACGATTAGAGCGTTCGGCTTTAGGCTACTTATTCCGGTAACGAGTATATAATCATGTTCCCCGTTTGCATAGGCACTTCCGCAGGTCGGAGAGAAGGTGATTAGAACGAAAGGAGTGTGGCTAGACCAATTTCCAGTCGCGGTAGCATACGCTGTAGGATCATTGAAGGTGACCTGTGCTGTCTTACCGTTGCAGAAGACTGACATTATATAGCTCGTATGCAGGAGATTGCAGGCAGGATTTGCCATGTCAGGCGTATCAACAACAGCAATAACCGAGTTACCTGAGCCCGATTCATCGGTTCCGCTGGGCTGAACATAAGCCATCTGGGTTGACGTGCAAGGGATGAGATTGCCATGGTCCGAAAGATTGGCATTGGGATGTGGCATTGGACTCAAGACAATAGGAGCAGGCCCTGGGCTCACTGTAGTAGAAGCTGAAGCCGACGGTCCTTCGATGCCAGCCGGTTGAGCAGCGCCAGGTCCTGTGGCTCCCAGCGCACCTGATCCAACTGATCCTATTAACCCGCTTGATACATTGGCTAGAGCATTTGGAGTCGGTGAAGCAGGACATTGTGCAACCGTGACGGTCGAGATTACGTTCTGGTTTACGACGACATCGCCATCTGTGTCAATAACAACCGTACCCAGAGGAGCGGGTGCTGCTTGAATATCTCTCAGCAATGAACAGAAGACAAAAAGTGCTGTACTGAATGATTTAGAGAGCAGCATCGTTAGATGAAGTAAAAGACTGCAATAGTAATGAGCGTCTTGGGTCACTTTCTCCTGGACGAGTGCCGTAAACTTGGCAGATGATCGGCCAAGCTTTCCGGGGAGAGCGCTAAGCTCTTGTGCTGTATGCTAGAGTGAGTAACGGGCGCGCTATTGACAATTCCTCCATTCCTGAAGTCTTGATATTCCTAAACCCACTTTCACGATAAGGCCGCTGAAATGATCTAATTTACCGACAAAAATCACAAAATGGAAGACGTTTTTGTCCATTGGTAAGCGCACATGTCTGCCACGAGGCTCCTCGGTGACAGTTTTTGCAGTTCAAGTCGTGCCCAAAGACATCTCAATATTGATGTATAGTGGAGCTCATGAACTGAACCATGAAGCATTCGAGTATCATACTCAGACGGCTACTGAGAGTTTCGTCATTACGGCATAGTACGACGGGGTCCGTGTTCGCCCAAAAACTTCTGTACCTAGGGGATGAAAAGACATTAGAAAAGATGTTGTGTCATTGGCCAAGATGGGCGAAAGGGGGTGGAAGAAGAAGTCATCCCTTGTCCCATATCATCGCGTAGATCTGAACCATTGTCCTTTTTGTTTTCATCCCCAATCGGTATGGAATCGTTAGAGAGAAAGGCTGCAAAAGAGAGTATGGGAGTCGCGGTCGCTGTCGGTGTGCAGCCCCGGGATCGAAGTGCACCTGGTCGGGTCTCCAATGCCACCAATCAAGGTACATAATTGACAATTGTCTGTCCAAGACCCCGTTTGTATGGTGATGAGGATGGAGACACTACTGGATAGCAGTCTAGTGTAAGAATAGATTCGAGACACATCAGCAGCAGAAAGTACTGTTACGCAGATACAGCCCGTATTGTTGATTCCTTGATCTGGATCCTCTTCCTGCAACGAACACGGGAGACTTTGTGGTGGAAGAGCGGTAGGAGAGTGTTCGCTTCTGGTGCCATTTGTCTGTGGTGGAGGAATCGTGAGCGGCTGTGCAGTGTGATCCGTTCTGGTGCCGTTCGCTATAGGGCAAGCTGCTACCTATAGAAAATATGCAAGGGATGACGTAAGATAGACTGATGGCTTGGCTAGGTAGGCACCAAGTTGTCAGAACCTGCATGTCATTTGCAGCCAGTAGCTGAGGTGCGCCAGCGCTGTACCCCATCCAAAGCATCGCACTCAGACACAAGCTTTTCGTTTCATTTCTCCCTCTTCGAAAAGATGAACGAACAAGCCTCATCTTTGCCTTTGTCTCCGGAATTGGTGACTAGAATTTTTCAAGAATTGCCATGCTTCTTGGACATATTCAATTTTGCGAGCACAGCCCGTCGATTCAGAATCGTCTATTATGAGAATGCGCCTTCGATCTACGAAAGGGTTGTTCGGAGAAGTATCCCATGCCATCGCCATGTGCGTCGTCTTCTTGCCGACCAAGGAGGCCCTCCGATCGATTTTGCGACATTATTCATGCCAGAAATCCTCAGACTGGCGCACAATGCAGCAATTGTAGACAAGGCGATTTCGCGATTCGAAAAGGATGTCGTTCGCTATGTGCGTTGTACGTTCTCAGCACTGTTCACCGGAGGGTCCCTCACCCTAACAAACGGAATATAATCTTAGTCCCCTATCCCGCGGAGCAATTCCACGGACCTACATCAAACCACCATCCTTCCACTCTAACGCAAACTGAGCGACCACGGTTCATACGGTCATACTATCAGCTATGGAGTTTGACAAAGCCTTGCGCCGCCGAACAGGAATCGAGGCTCAAGGCCATGATACTCAAGCGGTTATACCACCTGCTTGAGATGTCCATGCTGGACCAGAATATCGGCTGCGAAGAGGAGGAAGACACAACATTGAGATGGGAACAGCGGCTTGCACTGCAAATCAAAATCAATGGACAGATGGACCAGATTTCTGGACATCTCCGACGTTGCCCGGCGCCGCGTGTCGACCACTATGGGGCAACAGAGGGGTTTTCAACCTTTGTGAGCATGTGGGATCATTGGCAGCCGAGCTTATTCGAGGTCGTTTGCTGCCGGAAACCAACGTGGAGATGTCTAGATCCAGAATTGGAGAGACTTGTACTGTGGGACAACAGCTCCGATGAAGATACCTAGAAGCTGAATGAAACCCTTGGAAAGGAGAGGTGTCACGAAATTACTACGAAGTAGAAGAGCGGGCTGAATTCGGTACGATGGACATTAGTACAAGTAGCGATCGTCTCTGGTGGTCTCCTAATGCAGTGGGTACGTTCCACGAGAAACCAATGATGTAATATCATCTGAAGATGACGGAAAACAGACCTTGCAATGGCCTTTGAAGACTGTGGCAAAGTGACATGACCCTGCATCTAATTTTCCAATTTTAATATAAATAGACACAATGTTGTGGCAGTAGGCAGACAAGCTAGATGAATATTTGGAATGCATCGAAACGCGAATGCTGATTCGATGAAGGTATATGTCCGACATCAGCTGGAGACCAGTGAGTCCCCTGCCCGCTCCTCTAAGGTACCCCGGCTTGAATTGACCGAAGATCCAGGGGCTGGCTACCTATCGTGATAGCCCATGGCATAGGACGCCGCCCACTGAATTGGTACCTGCCTGCCTGCTTTTAGATATAGGTCGCCTAGGTGGTGACGCATCAAATTTCGTCCAAACATAAAGAGTGTGATCATCTCGTCATGGCTCTTCATCGCTTCTCCTGCAGCCCATCTGTAGGAGTGGGACTGGCTCGCTTCGGTGCCTCATCTCTTCGCCGTTGTGGCTGCCTACACCAAGACGAGACCAGAGCGGCTCGAGCAGATATGGGACCAGGCTATAGGGATATTCATGAGCTAACGGTCAAAGACCTGAAGAAGAAAATCACGCAGCCGGCCACTTTCGAGAGTGTCATGCAACAGATTGAGAACACTCCGATCGAGGATGAGCCCAAAAAAAGTGCCCAAGACACTAAGAACAAATTGAAGAATGTGACATTCGATGTCATTAGATGCATCAAATTCCTAGGCGGTATAGCTTTTTTGGCATCCGTATCCTATAAGACAAACAACGCGGCATCGACTCTACACGCCTTGCCTGGTACAGTTATCGAGCAGTATGATCCCAGCAATGTAAAAACTGCGTTAGATATGGGCAACCGACGGCTCTCTTCCACAACAGAGACGATATACAAATTTCATAGTTGGCACTGCTTGCGCTGAGTGTCTTCATTTTGCCTAATTGATTGAGTGGTCAAAACGAACGTTAGAGTATAGACTTCTTAAATCTTCTAAGAATACCGAGTGATCACGTGCTACTCCCAGAAAATCATATCATGCGCTCATCAATACTTCTGCATGTCTCTCTCTATCAAGTTTTTAGAATTTCAATGACTCACAGCATACTTTAGGCACTCTGCCCAATGCTTTCCCAGATTGACGATCTCATTCCTATCCTCAATTTTTGAACCCTTCACGAAATCAATTCGTACTGCTGAGATTTTCGTCGCAATTCCTCAAGGTCTAATATCGGGGTCTTGCAAGTTTTAAGCAATTCAAAGTTGCGGCAATCACGCGCAGTGGCTCTGGGGCACTAAATTCGGAACAGAGTGACAGATTTCTACGTCAACGAAATAAGAGATCTATTCTTTATGCTGAGAATGTTATGAGAGCGCTTGTTTTTTTTGGGGGGGGGACTCGACTGTCAATCCATGAGTTAGCGCATTTTGAATTTTCGATGGAGAAATATTCAGCTTCAGCGTTAATACTGACAATAAGAGCCTTCATGAAGAGAGAGGTATTGAATACCAATTTATACCTTAAACCCAGAGTCGAGCGCGAGTATTTGTTCGTAGACTGATGATAGATGCACAAAAAAACTGAGTGTCAGAAAAAGTTGCGGGCAATGTAATTGAAGGAGGGTTAAGGCTTAGTGCTTGGAATCAATAATTCGATTATATTATACCTTCTAATCACACTACTGTTAAGTTATCCGAGTTGGTCTAGTGGTCATGAGTGAGCGTTTCCATCACCTTTAAATATTCATCGCTAATTCGTATAGTTTCCGCTTGTCAAAATCAAGCGCGGGAGACCGGGGTTCGATTCCCCGACTCGGAGGTTTTTTTTCTTCTTATTCTTATTTTTACTGCCGCTGTGGTAGGTCGAGTTTAGCTGCGGGGTAAAAGGGGCATTATTTCAGCTTTTACCCAACTGCGGCAAAAAACACCAAACTATCCTGGTATAACTTTGGAGAATTATCAACACACTTAACAATCCAACGCCGTACGTGTGTATCTTTCCAGACTCCTTCCACCCGCCACCAAAGAAGCATCGGTCCATAGTTAAGTAAAAAAGAAAAATTCTTTCTCTACTTTTACAGAAGGAGGGAAAAGCAAAAAGAAACATTTGTGTAGTCACTACGAGGATCGAACTCGCGACCTTCTATAGAATTAGGAGTGCATTTTTAAGGGATATTTTGGGAGGAGAATCACCTTGGCGTCACAGTTATTATTAGCACCACCTGTAAGATGTTAGATTTGTCTAAAGAAAAGATCACCTCGTACTTACGCTCTAAACCAGCTGAGCTAAGCGACTGTTGATTATCTACGATAATGTGGTAAAACACTCTATAGTAAAAATATCTCTTCTCTTTAAGCCTCTTCGCCATCGGGTCAATATTACCAGTTGGAAGACCCCCCCCCCGGCCACATTGTACTATCAGGCAGTAATATACCTTCACAGTTTGAATTTAGGTGCGGAGCAATAAGGACTGTGTTTTACTTTCTACATAACTCTTATAAAAGATTTACAGCCCCTTATTATATAAATCAGGAAATATTTTCTTGAAAGGGTAATTTCTTTAGCCGATTTACCAGAACACAGATTACCTTGGAAACCATAAATCCCCCTTAGATGCGCTTTTAGATACAACAGCACCAGAATTTAAGACGTTCTTCTAATAGTTCTTTGATATACAGAATATTCAAAAATAAGTGCTTTGGTATTGTTATGAGCCTCTACCCCTGGTACAAGCACAGCTCGTAGCAGGTACGTAAGGTGGTCACGGGTTTTTCACGTAGGA
>JAGFMJ010000503.1:0-17666 GCA_021030925.1 Trypethelium eluteriae
GGAGGGAGGAGGAGGGGGTGGTGAAGAAGGAGGAGGAGGAGGAGGAGTGAGGGGAGATGGGTCGCCGGTCTGTTTCTTCTTTTCTTTTTCCAAAAAAAGACTTCAGCATTTGCTTAGTTTGCTTTTAAATAATTTCAAATACCGAACTACTTGTAAAGCCCTTCCTAATGACCGCAGTTTAGGCCGGGGGCCTCCCCGTTCAAAAAGAGTGGACATAGCCCGACCATCCCCCACACATTACCCCTTACTCTTTGAGTGTCGTTTTCTCTTTCAATACTCTGCCCTCGGAACTATGAGTTGCACATTCTCTAGTTCTCATTTGAAAAGGTCCTCAAATGGGTAGAGACATGTCCGGAATCCCAGCCCTTACCCAGCCGGAACGGCTGAGTCAAGATCCTACAGTAAATTTCAACAACTTATCATATCACAATCCCTTTTTACGTAAAGTCATGCTGCGAAGTCCTTCCGACTCCAAATCTGGGAAAATAAACGCTGCCAATCCGTTTATTATCAGAAGGTTTGCGAACGTTTCTTCGAGATGAGCTACGTCTCTAAGATACCAATACCCGTTGTCAATTCGATAACCTATCATACAAAGATTGCCGATGTGATGATGTCATTCGCAGGAAACAAAGCTGGATTTTTAATCCTTTGTTCCATTCAGCTTTCCATTCACATATAGTGATCTTGGCGAATGGACCTTTGCATCGTAACCCCTATCGGTTTTCCAAGAGGACGAAGATTCAGTCTGATTTCTATCATCTCCTAGACCAATTCAAGCGAACGTCCCTTGGATTCTTCATTTGAAGGGTTATCGCTGTGATGGCCGAGTCCTCGATCATCCTTTCCAACCGTTCTCTAGTTTTTTGCGCGGTCTCGTTTTCCTTTGCTTTAGGTGTCACGGTGTGGTCACGAAAAATCGCAGCCATGACTGCCGTGAATTCGACCTGGGAGAATTTTTTACCAGGACAGACCCTTGGTCCTCCAGCCCACCCGATAAAAGCCCCTGGCGGAGGATCAATGAGCTCCTCCTCGCCAGGAATGCCAGATTTGACGATCCATCGATTTGGTCGCCATTGCAGCGCATCAGCGCCCCAAATTTGCGGGTCACAGTGAAGCGCTTGCGAGTTTGCTATTACGAACGTGTTTGGAGGTATGAGATATTCGGTCTTATTGATTGACACGACTTGGGCTAGGCTGCCGGTAGCCTTGGGAAGGAAGACCGTCGACCCGTGAATGCGGAGTGTTTCGAGCTGAACCGCTTGGCAACGTTTGAGTCGTGGATACATATCTTCGTAATTCCAGTCTTCAACGCTAGATGAATTTCCCAAAACCGTTCTTAATTCCTCACAGATCCAGTCCTGCCATTGTGGTGCTGCGGCCAGGTAGGCAATCGAGGTGGCCACAGCATTTGCAGTGGTTTCATGGCCAGCCATGTTGTATATGAACAGATTACCGTAAAGCTCGTCATCGCTCAGGCCATGCTTTTCGGCCTGCGATGCTTGAACCAGGGCGCCAAGTAGATTGTGTGCCTCACTATCTTCATTCTCTGCCACGGAGGCTTTTACGCCTTCAATCATCTCTTTCATGTATAATTTAAACTCTTGGCATGCTTGGCCCACCCTTCGTGCTTTTGCAGGCAAGAATGAAGATGTCATGAAATTCATCGGGAGCATGACTAGCATTGTAAAATTTGTCAAAACTAGGAAGAGAGCGTCGCGGTAACTCATTTCATGCGGTGCCTCAATTTTATTCTTTGCGTCTTTGAATGCGTACTGGATGCCAAGCCCGGCATGGCTGAGAACATGCAAGGCCAAGGTCGCAGTGTCTCTTGCGACATCTGGGGTCCCCTCAGAACAGGAAGTCCATTCTTGAAGCATTTGACTCGCTTGTCGGAGGCTTTCTGACCAGACTGAAGAACTGACACGTTCATTGAAGCTTGGAGCTGTGAGCTTCCGATGCCTCTGCCATGTTTCTCCTTCCACAGAGTCCAGATTTTTACCAAATGCATTCAATCCATCGTACATGATAGCCGGCTTGACGAAATCTTTTCTTCTAGTAAGAATGTTATGGACTGCTGATGGGTCTGCAATGATTACTTCATTAAGGCTGGGCGTACAAAGTACGAAAGCCGGTCCAAACTCATCATGAGCTGCATGTTTATCATCGAATTGCCATCCCAAGTAAGTATATCTGGCCCACCTCCCAACGTTAAAAGGTAGTGACTGCAGAAGCGGAATTACAGGTGGCAGAAGTTTGTAGGTGATGATAAACAATGGGTTTAAGGTACCAGTTGGACTCAGAACGATTGGCAAGTTGATTCTTCGGGCTAGTTGATAGTTCTTGAAGAGGCAGACACCTGTCCAAGCAGCCCAAGTTATGAGCAAAATAGACAAGGGAATGAGAACATGCATGATTAATCTTTGATCATCAAGTCTGTCACGGATAGCTGCAGAAACTTCGGTCCTTGGGGTTATTGTGGTAGTGTGAATCTATGCCTGAGTCTGTCAAACGTGGGAAAAGCTCGGCAGTGCTCTCCGAAAACGCAGCTGTAGAGTACACACGCAAGGATATTTTCTTATTCACGCGCAAACAGGTGCAAACATGAGGAGGGCGAGACATATGAGGTCAGATTAAGCTATGGATTAGTTTTGATCGTCTTCTTCGATCGAGATGCAACGAAACGAGAATTCATCCTGGCACCCTGGGTAGATTGACTATCGTACCGAATCACGCGGATGAGACTCCAGAGGTAGAGCCCAGCGGAAACTGGCGAGTGTGCGGCTGTGAAACGTCGGCATTTCGGTGAATTCGATCAAGACAACCCTCAACTAGCCAGCGCCACCAACGAGATTACGAAGATTACGCGTGGCGCGTGTGGTTATTTGAAAGGGGATTACTGTTGCGCCATTCTTCGAGACCAACCAAGGTTTGCTTACGCCTAGCTGAGATGTGCAATGTTAATTGGCAATCCACTAGAGACGACAAACGTACGATATTTGCCTGGCTCAAATGCATGGTTGCCTGGGTGGCTGGCGATAGCTGAACCTCTCTAGCGATTCGTCCAAGTCTCAATTTCGTCATAGGTGAATGGTGTAGGGTGAGCCCTGCAGGGTTCGGCTATGTCGCGGAGGCTACCTACCCGCTCAAGTGTTGATATCAGCGCAAGATATTCGCACCAACACCAAAGGGCATCGCTTTTGAGATCAACCGGTCGAAGTACTTAAGCGACTCCAGATGCCGTTGCAGGTCGCTGCAGCCCTACTATGCGTTCGACACGGAATGCTGCCATCACTGAGCGGGAGCGGGCCGGCAAAAAGCTGCCGAGACGTAGGGAGGCACCACCTTGGTGGATGAGACGTACTTTGACTCCTCCGTGATTTGCTGACGAACAGATGGTTTAATTCGGGAAGGGTTAAACGAACAACACCTTGCCTGGTGATCCAGACCTGTAAGAAGACAAAAAAAAGTGGAAAACCTGTGGGTTCAAGGCTCGAACTAGAGCCATTTGCCGAAACTTCAAACGCTAAGCTATTCGGGAGTGGAGTTTGCAGATCAAGTGCACTTTCATCGTCTCTTTCGACAATCCAAGTCCAGGCCTTTGATGGCCCCAATTTTAGGACCTTGCTGTCGATCGTGAAGCCCCTCGTATATATCCGGCGTGGACGAGTAGACTTGTCCTGTCTCACTTCGTAAAGGGATGGTCTCGAGAAATAGTGCCAGTTTGCCGAATTTCTATATGAGGGGGCCCTCTTTCCAATCAAGTGCCATCTTAATATTCCGAAACGAAACTCATCTCATGGAATGCGGCATTTGAATTATGGATAGTGCTGACGGCAGTTTTCGATAAAGTGTGCTCCCCAATCGCTCCCTCCAGGACATCTTGATCGGTGGCTGAAAACGGGGGAGAATTGTTTTTACCTAGTGAGATTTTGGTTAAGTCCCTGTAATCCTTTCGTATGCTAACCAATGACCCTCCTTTTCTAAGATATCCAGCTCATCTCAGGCTTGATCTAGAAGCGAACGTGGGTTACTGGTTATTTGACATAACTCCGTACTCTGCGCCATTTGCAGGCCTACTAAGCGAGAGTGCCGGTTGCCTACAACTTGTAGCTGCACGTAAGGGCGCAAGATCTGCATGACATCACTACAGGATCAGTGAAGTACAGACTTAGTCTGTTGCACCCCCCGCCAAATTGCTGTGCGATTCGACCCGTCACAGCCAAATGCGTCCACGGTGGTGTCTCTCGCAGGGCTGGTAAGCTATTCCACTTATATCAACGGTGTACTATCCTCTCGCACGTCCAGCGCCGACAACGACCAGCCTTACATCCACAACATCGTGCTCTGTCCCCGATACAGCTATCTAGCTGAACAATGACACGTCATTCCTCATAGGCCAGTCACTGATTCTTATCTCGAGCAATTCTTCTTGGGTTCCATTTCTACTTGTCCATACGGAACTCTCTTGCCATAATGGACCTTTCTCCCGAAGAAATTTCCTATGAGGAAGCACACATTCATGACAATCGTGCATATCAGCAAAATGTTCCTGTGGCGATCTTCGGTCTCCTTGCCTTCATCTGCGTTGTACTTCGACCGGTTTCTCGCCGTTTAAGCGGCACACTTCTTGGGCTGGATGATTGGTTAATCGTAGCGTCCATGGTAAGTTAAGTCCCAGAAGAGTTACCGAAGCTGACTCGAGCACTGGTACAGTTCTGCGGAATAGGACTTGTCATTACAACATGCCTCAGTGCGCTATTTCAATCAACTAGCTCTGTGTACTCAGCGCTAACAGTCCTCATCAAGCTACAACATATGGTGTTGGCAGACACATCATTGCCGTGCAGCCCGAAGATCTCGTGAAGTTCGCAAAAGTCAGTCATTTTATAATACTGAATAGGAGAATACTAAATTATTATAGGTAAACTTTGCCTCGGAACTTCTCTACGCGCCCACATTAGCACTAGCGAAACTATCAATATTGGCATTGTATGCGCGAATCTTCACAACGAACAATAGGTCTTTCGCCTTTGCTGTATATGCTGTTGCTGTTTGGATTGTCCTATGGTTTATTGGATCCTACCTTAGCATACTCTTGGAGTGCCGACCAATCCCTTCTTACTGGACATCAGGGTGTCAACTGTCATTTGGAACTTCTGTCGCAACCTCCGTCCTTAATATCATTTCTGATGTGATGGTCGTGGCTCTTCCAAGCTGGCATATTTGGAGGCTCCAGATGTCGACGCAACAGAAAGTTGGCGTTGCAGCACTATTAGGGCTTGGTGCATTGTAAGAATCCTTGTCGTTGTTTAAATCTTATGCCGTTGAATTATCCTGACCACCGACGCATAGGGCGACAGCCATGAGTATAGCACGAATCGCCATTCTGAGCGCCGAATCACATCAGAACTCTCCAGACATTACTTGTAAGTATGGCTAGTCTCGCCGCTATTTCCGTAATTTGTTCTGCTGCTTTGTAACAACGTATACACGATGGCAAATGCTGACATTCGGTCTCCTTAGATATTTTTATTAATATTTACGTGTTCACTGTCTGTGAACCTATGATCGCAATAATCTGTGCTTGCCTGCCAATCCTTCAGAAGCCTCTTCGCAAGTCTCAGCGGTCGATCCTGAGTCTCTCCGTCTTACGTTCGCTATTACGGTCGGATCGCGAAAAATCTGCAGTCTCAGATAGCAGAGGAACGTGGCCTACAATGGCAGACGATCAAGGCGCAGCTGGTAAAGAATACGACTTAGAGAAGGCCTCGACCGGAACAACGGCGAGATCTCCATCCAGGGATAAGGATATGGGTGATCACGAGTTAGATGATATGCACCTACCAATTGTGGAGAGACCCGTGGTGTAATAAGTCACAATTTTGCGAGTTGCAAATTTTTCATGAGAACACGATATTTGATCTCTTTATCACGAGTTTACTATCTTTTTAATACGGGATAATTCCCATTCAATCAGCATAGCTCATCTCCGGTACATCAGGAGCTAGAGCTACTCTCACTGCAAACCAGGTTCAGGCGTCTTAAAAAGAATCTTACCATGTTTATTCGTCGCTAGTATTACGGAAATCCTTAATGTTCATTCGATTTTCCATTAACAAGATAAGCATAGAAACGGCTAGGTCTGCCATATTTGTTGAGTAAGGCATCAACTGAAGTTCCCTAGCAATATCTCCCCCTTTCCCCCAAAATTATAGTTATTCATCCTCTAGATGTTCGGGGCACCCCCCAGTCGGATCTTGCAGGAGTGAGACGATTTGCAACCAAGTTCTTGGAGTTCATTGTTCAAGGATGCAGTCCACTATTGAATAACAGCAGATGCTCTATTCCTGTTGAGGGTCTCCCTGACTTGAAACCTGAAAATGGTATTGGGGATACAGTTGATCGTTATCGTTGAAATATCTATGAGTTCCAATCGCAGTGCTTAGACTTGAATACCAGTACTATTTAACTATCTGCCGTCGCCACATCATAATAATCACTGATCCAGAACATCAGGTACACATCAACTACATTTATATGAATTTGATCTGAGAGAGAACCAAAATATGCAGTGTTCGACGAATACATTAGAGAGTGAATTGCTTGCGGGTTGCTACTGGGAATAATCTACATTGAAGTAGACCACCTTGCTATCTTACCTGTCACTCACGATACCACCGTGGAGGACATCATGACCAGATTGGGATTTGTGATTGATACACAAACTTTAGCTCCGCTTCTAACCCAACCTGTGGTTTTTCGTCCGCCTCGGTCCTCGCGCCTTCCACATAGACGAGGATCAGACGAGCGCGCTGACTATGATGACAATTCTGAGGCTGAGTGGTGGAGTAAACCAATCTGGCATTTTTGAGGAGGATGGAAACCCATCAACGACGAAGGTGCGGGCTGTGAGGAGCGCCCACGTATGGCTGAGTCTGCAGTTTATTGTGCTTTCTAAAACCATTGTTATTGAAGGTATTCGGTGACGACGGAACTGCTGGAAAGCCCTCAAGAAACCCGACGTTCCAATTATCTCTCATCCGTCGCATTACCAGGTCCGTATTCGACTGCAGTTTCTCGTAGCTAATGAAATTTGCAAGGGTCCCGGTAACATATGCCGCCGATAGTGAAGTTCCTCTTTGAAATGTGACACCGAACTCGTTCCCTAAATAGCCCGCGCACATCACGGTCTCTCCCGGCGCAGATAGAGCGATATTTGGTCCGTAGTTTGAGAAACTGGCTTTTCTATATCGTCTATCCACCGAGGCAACACAGACTGTACCGCGTATGTTACATGGGATTGCGTTGACAGCATCTTTGTCTTCATTTCCAGCCGAGACCACGACAGGAATTCCAGCGCGTAGCACTTCCTGGATCGCTATTTCCAGAGCCAGGCTTCGATCAGATCCGAACAATGACATGTTGATGACTGATCCCGCAAAACGAGAGGGTCGGTCCTTGTTCTGCTTCTTGGTGTTGTGCGTATCTCTCACATCACTATCATGATATGATCAGCGCCGTGCTCTCTGGATCCCTAATGTAGGGTCGTCGAAGAGCTTTCGGACTCACTTTAATGCTCTCACAACGGCCGAGAGTGGAGCTCCTCTTCCACTCCCGACTTTGAGATTAATGATATTCGCGCGCTTCGCAATCCCGAGCGCCTTTCCACCGGCAAGAGACGCTACACAGGTGCCTAGAGAGCTTATTAGATGAGCATATAAATCAGAAGAAGTCTTGCTCATTGCAGTAAGGGTTAAGATTGATATCAAGGAAGAAGGTCAAGCCTCGACGCATGTGACCGCACGAATCCGAGTCTAAAGGGAAGCGCAAAGCGTTGACATACCATGTGAGTCCGCATCTTCCATCGTACTGTGCGAAGCGTTGAGGTATGGTGTATGGTGCCAGCCTCTGAAATTAGAAGCTCGACCTTCAAATTCAGGATGATGAATCTTGATGCCTGAGTCTAAGATGTAGATGTCTACACCGCTGCCTGACTCGTTCCAATACCAAAATCCATCTGCTGTAGGTAGGGACATTTTTTCCGCAGAAGATTGCATCACGAGGTCGGGAGGCGCGAGATCCTCTACTGCCGCTTGCCAACGCTTCATTGTATTCCTCTCCGTTTCTGCTGGTAGTAGGTCAGGCATATGGGCGACGCTGGTGGCTTCGACCCATTCGACTCCGCTATCGCTCCTAATGATATTTTGTAATACTGATTCATTGACTTTGATGTGATATCCTGGCAGGATATCTAAGCTGTAGTAATCGTCCCCCAATAGCGCGATGTTCAAGCCGACGTGACTCAGATGGTTCTGTAAGGTGTAATTACTCTTGAACTTAACCATGTAGCTGTCCTGGATTGATTCAGATGCATTCTGGTGGTGCACATATGGCGCAATTGAGACTGCCGTTGTCGAGACTGCTGACGCACTCATCAACACCCAAGCAAGGTGCCGAACCATTACATCGATGCCCGACACCACTTGGGAGAGGGACGTGATGTCATCAAGCTAATGGTTAAAGTTTTCTTGAGAAAAGAAAAGAAAGGACGCCAAATGGTTCTTATACGGAGCCGCATTTTCTATCAGTATCAGGAGGGCCGCGAAACCGGCCTTCCAACCGCTCTGAGAGAAGATCAAAACAGCTAGAAATCTGGCCCCCGTTCTTTAGTTAGGAATCAATCAGCGTGATGCTACTTCAATGACGCCATGAATTACCACGTTTCTGCAGTCACGGAAGCTAGAAGTACGCAGAGCCTCTCGTGACAAGGCAGCTGCTCAGTGAATGACAGCTGGCCGTTGTCTGTTAAATGTAGAATGTACAATGTAGAATGTTCCGTTTAATGAATCTTTTGTTTCGGATTCGCCGCTGGTCTCGCATGGCAACTTATTCAGGATGAGTCCCTGCCGTATCGTCACTGGCATTCGGCCGAGCATCCCTTGCATTTGTATAGTGGCCTCTCGCAAGCGAAGTGAGAGACTAGCAATATCTGCAAGCAGTGGGAAAAGTGCCTAAGACCTTGTGCTGTTTTCTTTGCGATTTTCCTGCGCCTCTGAATTTATTTGTCGCTGATCTCCCATTTAAATCGTCTGATTCACGCAAGCCGAATCGATCGACGGAGGTATTGAGTGAGAAGGTCGCCCGTGCAATGAAACAGGGGGACCTGGAAACCGAAGTATAACCACATCCCACAACCACAACGATGACGCAGGTGCGCACTGATCTAATCAAAACGGCATGTTCGCGCCGATAACACATACCATATTTTCCGATATGTGGCTTAAGTACGGAGTACAGATATCTATATTCTCTTCAGCCGTTGTCTTTGAATCTGACTCAGAGCTACCTTAAATGCTGCTGGATCAGGGATATTATCCTATTGGCTTTCAGGTAATCCTCAGTAGAATCGAGGAGGTGAAGCAATCTGCAGCCAAGTTCTTCCAATCTGTCTTTCTTTTGTTTTTCTCGTTTTGTCTCTCTCTCATTTTTGGTGGAGAATGCAGCCCACAGAGTAGATGATGGCAGATGCCAGTGTTTTCATTGAGGGTCTCCCCAGTCGAAATATCGCTTTGGAAATGGGTCACACCCGGACCCTACAGTTGTAAATTCTATACTAAATCTTACAAAGGTCCGTGTTGTTCAGTCCTCCCGCCTCACAAACCGGATCATTTTGCTTCCGATGTACAAAAGTAGAAATACAGAGCACGGTGTATCGCAACTACCAAAGGCATTATCCGCTGATCCCAAGCTTTGCACATAGTTGTTGAGACTCTAGCCATTGCCATCCATTTTACGGTTCCAATCCTCTTTTGAACAGCAATTGGCGACGAACGAGCGCCCAGTCATCGTCATTCCGGCACTCCGGGGTCTCTTGAATGATTCGGATGCATTCTTTCGACAGCTTCCCCAATCCGGCAGGACTGTTCGATGAAGAGGCTACGCTTATGACAGCTAAGATGGCTGATTCCATGACTTCGCTATCGAGAATAAGCTCCGCCATAGTCTGTGATTCACAGAAGTTCCAATGGGTTATGAGACTTTGGTATACACTTTCTGCCACTGGTAGGCCTCCTTTGGCCAGAACGAGAGCAACTTGCTGCATGCACAGAACCCAGAGCTCCACTATTTTCTGCTTCACGCCAGGCGAAAAGTCACCGAGCTTTGGAAATGACCACTGCATAAGGGTTTCCCAATTGCCATAATCATCGTCGCCGTAATGGATGTCCAGATGCTGGGGTGCCGATGCGATCAGCTTTAGCTGCGTGCGAGGGCTCAGAAACCCACCCAGGCAATGCGTGCAGCTGCAGTCGAACTTCAATCGCTGGAAGATTTCTGGCGTAGTGTACAAGAAGCTGCAGAGCTGCAATTGGCAGTCTACGGATGCATCGTCGTGGCCTTCAAATATGAACTCTGGGTGCTCTTCTAACCTCTTTCTGGTCGCTGCTCGAGCGGAGAGTAGGGCTTCTAAAGGAGTCTGTCGGTCAAAATTTCTCCACATTTGGACCTCTGGTGGACAGTTGGCCTTGAGCCATGAGATGAAATAGGGCTTCGAAGAGAGCGCAGCCAAATGGAATAAAGTGTTGCCATTCGCGTCAATCCGCCGGAGATCGTCAGGAGAAAAATTTCTTGGCATGAGTTGGAAAAGCTCACAGCAGTCTTCGTCTCGCATTCCTTTTAAGACCTCGACATGGAGCAAGCTGTGCTGATTTCGCTCGGAGAAGAAATGGCATGCAGACAGGTTAAAATCAAGGGATGGGGAGCAGCGGTGTGCCGGGTGATTCATTTCTGAAGACCACGCAAACCATTGGGTCATGCCCACACGTCTGAACCCATTTGCTCGCCAGAAAGCCTCCAATGTATTGACAGTTTCAGGATTATTACGGCAGTCCTTGATCGCTTTTCCCTCAAAGTCGACCACATGCATGGCTTGAGCGCAATCGCCATCATGAGGAATGGCGGTCCATGCAAATGCAAAGAACGAGCGACCACGTAGTCGGGAAGCTTCGTAAAGCATACGTTTAATGAGCGTCGGTGCGATATTGCCATATCGAGGATCCAAGAGTACCTCTGATTTGCCGATCACAAGAATATCTCCATCATTCAGCTCGTAATTCCAAAGTCCAGATCCAGACTTAAGTGCGCATTGTGTGAATTCTGGTTTCAAACATCCTGTTTCATCGAACACTGTTTCGGCAAGCAACGCAGTATCCTTGCTCCGAAGCTCCATATGGGTCTGGAAGTTATGGCGGATCTTTTCTCGCTCGATGAACAGTGAGTTGCATCTGGCAATCTCAGCATCATGAGCCAATTGTCCTTGTTCAAACCGAATATGAGCCGAGCAGAAGATGCCTTCAATCCAATGCAAAGCTGGTTGGTGCGATTCCCATGGTCCGGGAACCTCATCTCGCTCGCGACGCACTTTAACCTGTAACGACTCCTGCGGCGAATCGTGAGCGATGCCAGCGCTCACTCTCCTTCGCTTCTCCGGGGTGACCTGCACAGCATCGATGCGACGTTTCCTGCTCAGCGTCGCGGGCATCAGAAAAGTCCTCTCCCAACACCTGTAGTAAGATACAGGAGAGTGTGTTTGATCCCAGCGAAACCGGTCAAGCGCACGCGGTTGGTTGTTGCACCGCGACGGCGCTTTGCCCGAATGAGTAGTTCCGCTCTCCTTTCTGACTGCTATTTTAATATACCCTGCTAGTGTTCGGTGAGTCCGTGACCTTCAAAACGAAACTCGGACGAGGTGTAATAGGAAGCTTTGGAGGATCCAATATGACTGCAGTGATAGAAGAATCGTTGTTCTTGAAGTTGACTCTGCTCTAGATTGACCTAGCAAGCAAAAAAACGGACGTGTAGGGAAACAGAATTTAAGGGGTGGAGAACATCGCAGGTTTTCCGTCTAAAAATAGAGTAGAACACCACCGACTTTTAAACTTGACGATATGACAATTGCCAGGTAAACACAAGTCCAGAGAGAAATTCAATAGACGCAAAGTGGCATCGTGCATAGATGCTCGGTCACTCTGCAATTGAATATCTTACGAATGATATAGGAGCTTTTCGCGTTTGCATAAGTTTGTACCTAATTAGAATAGGCGTCAGGCATGCATCACCCGGCCGCACAGTCTGTAAGTGTCCACGGTGCCCCCTGATTAAGTCTTCTGCACCCTTAATGCCGTCATTCCCACACAAACTTGACTTGAAAACTTCTCGTCTACCATTAGTACTTCAGCGTCTCTCAGATGCGCTTTTCTATGGAGCCAGAATCCGCTAGTGATAAGATTGCGGCTGAATCTTCGTATCGCCCCCTGACCAAGTCATGGCGGAGCGCTGGGGGCTGCCCTGCGCCCAATCTGCCCCCGTAGTAAAGCACACAGTTGGTGACTTTACCATTTTCTGTCTCATTCACGTTTGGCTACCGTCATTCTGCAATGTTTCGATCGTCCCATAGACTTTACAATACATTTCTACATTTCTTGACAGCATCTTAAACTTGGCATACAGGCAAGGATCCAGACTTCATGGCCCAACCGCAGGCCAACCGGCTCGAGAGGGCGGATGCGAGCGATTTTGAAGATTGGAAGATGCGATCAGAAAGACTTATGGCAAACCCAGAAAAGGCCCTGCGACCCGCCAGTTCGACGCCGCGCAAATGGCATACCCACTCCACTGGATGCCTCTGGCCCGTGACGACATGTGAGCGCAGCAACTCTTTAACTCATATGCGAGCCCTTGAGCTGGATAATTGACCACATGGCATAGGTTGTTTGGCAGTCTGGTGTCCATGCGTGTTATTCTCCCGGATCCATCATCGGACACGGAAGGATAGAACGATGAGCGATTTCAAGATTGTCAATACCACAGTGAGTTGATTTTGCGCTTCCAAATGCGCTTCAGTTAATAGGTGATGGCGTAGTGTATCTTATGGTGCGGTGCTGCGACTCTCGGTCTCCAATGGATTCCCCAACTTATGCAACGTGCCGACCTCCGGCAGAAGTACAATATTCAGGGCGATTGGATGTCAGATTTGTTCTGCGCATTCTGCTGCAACTGTTGTGACATGATCCAGCAAGAGAAGGAATCAATATTTCGAGAGGAGGAGTTACCTCTATCGGCGGCACAATACAGCAACAACGAGCAGATGCAGTATTCAACACAGCTTCCACGGACGCCAGAGCAACACGGGGTTCATCTTTTGCATCCTGAGCCAAGCATGCAGACGATGTCATCACAGAGATCTATGGATTCGTATCTGGCATCCAAAGGAACTCCGCATCGTTATTCAGACGACATATAGTCCTCGCCGCCAAGTGAAGAGATGGTAGCTCGTGGAACGGCATTGGGTGAGCAGACACAACCGCCGGCGTTACGAATAAGCCAGTTGCGACACTACACTCAATTAAAACATTTTTGGAGCATTCTGCATTTATTTGGAGCAATGGAACGTAGTCAGCAGAAGTAGGTTCACTGCATATGCATGCTCTGGTGATAGAGCCTTTTGGTCAGAGCCGTTTTATGTGCAACGAATAAATTCTATTATGTCTATATAGCGCTTGTATCTCTTTTATTGTCCTGTAGCTCATTACGAGGCTCTCAGGAATGCAGAGAATCAAACTTTAGACATTATGCAATCAGATACAAGCATTGAAGGTTGCAGTAAGAACTGTCGGCGGGCCACACCGGTACTTCAGATGACTGCCTCTTACTCCAGATTTTACTCGGGTATTCCGTGGTATAAACTCAAAATACAGTTTGAATGTAAATAATCTCAGAGGATCTACTTTAATCTCCTACTAAGCGCCTAAAGCTTCCCTTGTCTCTCCAAGACCAGCCTGGGATCGTGCTAGCAATCTGCGCCGAATCAAGGACTCGCCCTCGGCCGTGTTCAAGTTGGGAATCATCAGCTTAACATGGAACAAGAAATCTCAGCTAACAGTCTCAGTAATGAATCTTTAATTACAATATGCTAAACTTTACAAGGAATTTTTAAGCGTTCGGTCTGGACACAAATTGCACATTGACTACTATCAAGAAGCCTAGCTATAGCCTAGTAAAAGACAGTGCCACGCAACTGGACAAAGCTCCCCGATCTTTCTCGTAGAATAGTATCCTCCAAGGAAAAGAAATGTCAGTTCAATAGCTATGGACTGTAATAGCCTGGCAGCCTTCCGGTTGTCCGCTTGTTGCCACGAGGCTGACAACACCAGTCGATTCATCGGTACAGGCCAGAAGTGCACCTCCTGTGAATTCTAAGACCTTCGTATCAGGATCGGACTCCTGGGCAGTGAGAAGCCATTGGTTTGAGGATGAGCCGTTTGGTGGCTGCCCAGAGTTGATATAGTGCACCGAGCCGTCTTGACCATCGGTATACACGTAGCTGTATCCCTCGCTGAAGCCCAGCACACTCAGCTGCCCATTTACGGAACCGGAGTCGAGGAAGAGGAACTGGTGCGCAGAAACGTTATTGCTCAGAATGATGTTGTTGTTTGTTGCAGTAAGATTGAGACATTCACTCGGATTGCTGAGTTCGCCGGCGAAGTAGTATGGTCCTTCAGCTGTCCGTCTGAGGTGGTGAGAGCTAGCACAAACGGTAGTGATAGCGGTCAAGAGGCAGGTGATGACTGTAAAGAGATTCATTCTGGAAATTGACTAGGACAGTGGTAGATGTTTCGATACTTTCAACGAGTGAAATGGCAAAAAAGGAAGCCAGACTGGTAATTATGCGAAGCCGCGATACGAGACAATTAGCAGAAGGAGACTAGAGGACCCCCTATTTATATGTGCTGTGTAGCCGTCTTCGAGATAGCCGACTTTCAGATGTAAGAGAGATGAGATGTTAGATTTGCATAAAATGTTACTCTGGGAATCCTCCACCAAATGTAGATAAGAGACTCCGCCTACCCGACTTTTCAAGACCAGGATCTCGGTAGACGGTAGACGTGCCCCAGTACAGAAGGTCCATTACAGCGCAGGAACCAATCCTAGGTTTAATAATCTAACTATGGCGCTGGAGTCTGAAATACATCAGGGAAGAGGCGGAGCCGAATTGTCATTGCCAAACTCCACGACCCTCGGCCGAAAGCAGGGCTGTGTACGGAGTACCTACGCTTCGGCGGAGTCGAAGGCCCAACAATTTGCCTCCGAATCGCTTTGTGACAACTGCCCTCGTGACCGTGCCGCCTCAGAGCCTCGATGCGGAAGTTGGCAGGGTATCCATGCCCGTGACAGTCCCCATTCCTTGCATAGGAGGGAGTAGTTTCTATTCCTCTAGCTTTGACTACGATCACAGCTTTCAGATGATCAGTCAACGATGAGATTTCTGCGACGACCTCCCTCGGTACTGCTCAGTCAATGTCGCCGTCCAATTTTCTTCATTGAAGTCAATTCTTGTAGGGGGTTCAGTTAAAAAGGTCAAAACATAAGGTAGGCGGCTTCGCCGCCGCAAAGATCAGCAATGGTCTGCAAGTAAAACAAGTAACCGAAGGCTAAGACCGAAGGTCAAGCAAGCCAATTCATGGGAAGAGAAGTAGAAAACCCTTCGGCAGCACCGAAAAGCACATATCTGAAAGGGTCGGCAAGTAGACCATCCGCAAGTCTCAGGTGTCGGAAGCTAGGAGTGGCTTTAACTACCAGATACGCAGTCTCATGAGACTCGACCATGGTTAGCACTCAGCTAGAGCAGAGTGGTCTAGCCGTTGATTATGGCGATGTTACACCTTGTAGAGTTTTGAAAGGCGCCGCTTGCGAGCTCAAGAGGAGAGAGAGGTCGGAGTAAATGGTGCTCGTTTGGATGTGTGGCCAAGGCGTCGGTGGCGTTATGGCCGGGTGACACATGCGCACCCAGCCAGGTATGGTGGTATATACCAAGGTACGGAGTACCTACGCACCTACGCGTGCTACGGTGCCCTAGATATTCAGAAGCCTTTCGTCATAGCTGGCACTTAGCTTCCTACATCACCCACTACTACCAATCGAGTTCGTTCATTGTCAGGCATTCTGCATCAGCGTTAACAAGGCTTAGCTACCGGCTTAGCGCGGGCTGGGCAAAGCTTGGTATAATCTTGTTTTCGCCAAGCCGGTTCTCTCCCCCAACCCCGCCAGTCTTTGGAGGCTTAAAGTCGCCAATTGGGTTTCGCATGTTTCTCTTCTGACGTTAACCATAGAGTGCGCGTTCGCTTGTCCTTTTTAACTCTCACTTTTTGCATGCCAACTTGCGACCGGACCGAGTCAGCACGCGGCGACATGAGTTCGGAAGAACTCAACGAGAAACGGCCAGATGAGCAGCCTCCCGCTCAACCCACTGCCCAACTGAAGTCCAACGGCCCGATTGACGGCAAGCTGCCTCAGGACGAGAAACCTTTCGCGAACGACAGCAGTCAGAAGCAAGCGAAACCTCAAGATGAAAAGCCAAAGGAAGAAAAGAAAGGCCCAGCAGGTGGATTTGATAGCACTCCATTACCTCGCGAACCACCAGGATACACAGTCAAGATCACTTTTCATCGAGCGACCAACCTTCCAATGGCAGACGTAAACACGTTAGCTTCAGATCCATACATTCTGGCAACAATCGATACCGGCTTGACTCCGAGACACAAGGAAGATCCACCCCTCACGCTGCGAACCCCAACAATTCGCCGAAACTGCGATCCGGTGTGGAATTGTGAATGGATTGTGGCGAATGTCCCCGCTTCAGGGTTCAAGCTCAAAGCCAGGATATACGATGAGGATCCGGCGGACCACGATGATCGCCTTGGAAATGCGCATATACATGTGGATAGCTTAAGTGAGGATTGGCAGGGCATCAAAGAGCAAGGTTACAAGATCATGAAGCGTACGGGCAGTAAGCGGGCCTACTTCGTAAGAGCAATTGCGGCCTGCTTTTCCAAAGCCAAGCACTTAAACGGAAACCTCTATGTTTCTGTGGAATGCCTAGGTCGCACCCAAGATGAGGAGGGCGGTGGACGCGCATATACAATTGGGCCGGGGTTTTGGTACAAGCACTACTCGCCGATGTTAGGTCGGTTGGCGAACGTGAAGGACGCTCAAGATGATGATGATACAAATGCTCCTGGACAACAGGAACAAAAACAGCGTGCGCAACGATACAAGTAGGTTTAGCGATGGGCAATCTGTGGACTCTGCTAACACCTTCTCAGTTTCCAAGCGAATCAAATCCAGCTAGAAGGACCTGTCCCCTCTGATCTTTATCACCGCTATGTCGAGTTTAAACCCTTCGTCAAAGGCATGTTCACCAGTACTGGTCCCCGTGGCTTTCTACTCTCCAAGGCTCTCCACCACCAGCACGCACGCGTCTACAACTTCTCCCGGACGACCGAATATGGCGTCTTCAACCACAATGACCCAACCCCTACTCCCGAAGTAACCACCAAATTCCTCGACCTCGTCCACTACGACAAAGGCGGCCGGATCTTCACTTATGTCATCACTCTCGACGCCCTCTGGCGCTTCACCGAGACCGGAAAGGAATTCGGTGTCGACCTGCTCAGCAAGCATACCATGCATTCTGATGTCAGCATTTACATCGCCTTCAGCGGCGAATTCTTCATCCGCCGCCTCAAGCACCCACACCGCCCGAACACTTCCTCCTCCTCCGCCGCATCCTCCTCTCCTTCATCCTCAGCCTCCCATAACCCTGTCTC
>JAGFMJ010000504.1:0-17632 GCA_021030925.1 Trypethelium eluteriae
GCCCCTTCCGCCCTCCCCTCCTCCATGACGCGTGGCCGATTCAGCAAATCCTGCACCTCGCCCTCCCTGCGCTTCTCCTCCTCCTCGCGCTCAATCTCCGCACTGCTGCGCTTCGTGCCACGGTCCCAGCCCTGGCGGAGCTCGCTGGCCGCCGCCTCCTCAAAGCGCTTCCGGATCTGCAGGTCCTGCTCGAGCTCCTGGAAGACGTCGACGTCGTTGGGGCGGAAGGCGGCGCGCAGGCTAGCGACGCCGAGCTCGAGGACGACGGCGGCCATGACGACGAGCACCAGCGTGGCCCACCAGGCCGGGTTGCGGCCGAACTGGGTGAAGAAGGCGCCCTTGACGTGGTAGATGACGTTGTTGTGGTACGTGGCCGACAGCACGATGTTCCAGAGGTACCAGCCGCCGACGGAGAGGACGAGGGAGAGCGGCACGACGGCGCTTTTGGAGTGCATCTCGATGAGCTGCATCTTGATGTTGATGAGCATGATGCACGCGGTGAAGGTGAGGTCGCCCATGGCGAAGAGGTCGTTGTCCTGCGTGAAATTGACCTGTCCGAAGAGGCCGAACATGCAGAAGAAGATGAGCATGGCCTCCGAGCTGCTCATAAACATCCAGCCGAGGTAGAGGATGAGGTTGAAGCCACCATTGCGCTGGCCTTTGCTGTAGAGCTCGGGGACGGCGAGAAGGGTGGCGGGTTGGAGGTCGCGTTCGAAGATGCCTAGGAAGATCACTGGGAGAGAGGTGAAGAGGGTATTGAACATGCTAAGAGACCATGACTCGTAAAGGGATGTACCGGTGTAACCAGCCCAGCGCTGATACAAGGCTTGGGTGAGATAGAAGAGCTGTCAGAGTATTAGCTTCGTTGTGAAGATGCGACCATTCTATAGTGTCTTACAAATTCTTTCCAGAACGTGCCCACTGTGTATTTGCAGGTCCTGATATAGTTCCACCGCCCGTGTACGAGCAAGAGCTTGACCAGAAAGCGGAACTGAGCTATTGAATAGTCCGAGCTCCTCGCGGCTTGGAGACCTTCTTTTCCGGTAATACCGATACCAACGTGTGCCTCTTGAATCATGGCAATGTCATTTGCACCATCGCCAATAGCGAGGGTGACGCTCTTTTTGATCTTCCTGCGAATAGTCTTGACAAGACCAGCTTTTTGACTTGGTGATGCTCGACAACAGATGACCGAGTCAGCGAGTATTGCCAGGTCAAAAAATAGGGACTGTACGAATGGGTCACTGTCGATCATTGTGAGCGTCTGTCCGTCAACGACCACGACAGAATGGGCAACGACACCCTTGTTAATTTCGACGATGGTTGCTGCGATACTCTCCTCGACATGGCCGGATTCGTGATCGAGTACAGTGACGATCGAGTAGTCTTTGATCAAGCGACAAGAATATCCAATGTTGATGGCGGTCTCTCTTTTATCGCCCGTCAACATCCACATCTTGATGTTAGCACGTCTCAGCTTGTCTATTGCCTCTGGAACACCCTTTTGCAGTTTGTCCTCAATGGCAGTTGCGCCGCCAAGTTCAAAGTCATGTTCAATCAATTCTCCCGCTCGTTCGATCATGTCTTGACGGTCCACAAGGCTAGTGGTCGCATCCAAATAGACTTTCTTCCATCCCGCATATTCGTGTTCGTCCAGAAAGCGATAGCCGTAGAGCAAGGTCCTCAATCCCTCTGTGGCGAAGTCATGGATATGCTGAAAGCATCGTTCAACTACTGCATTCTCGTCGACAGCGAGCGCATCATCCACGAGGTCGTCATCGAATTCTGTTGCGATAGAACTGCGGGCCTCGGACATGGCTACAGACGATCTGCCATTGCCAATATTGGTTGTTGAAGGGCGAGGCGTGTAGTGGGCAGTTTGGTCTTCGAACGAGGTAACTTGAACATCTCTCTCTCGCTCCCGCAGCCAGGTGTCAACCTCGTCGCGAATTGGCTGTAGCTTGGTTCCGCTGATACTCGGCCGACTGATGCTGGGTCGGCTCATACTGTTTCGACCAAGTCCGGCAATGCTCGGGCGACCAAGGCTAAGACTAATGCTTGGTCGGCTCATGCTATACCGTTCTTTCTGCTCGCTTTTCCGTCTGATAGCCTCCTGTGCCTCAAGACTCTTACGAATACTCGCCCGTTTCTCAATCTCAGCGACCTTTTGATTTGCCAGAGAAGAAAGCTTGAGAAGCTGCATGACAAGAGAGTCTGCGCCCTTGCAAATGACACAAATCCGCTGGTCCGGGAAGCGCACGATGACAGACATCCTTTTCCTTTTGCTAGAAAATTCAATGACATCCATGATCTCAAAATTCTCAAATACAGGTTCACTGTCGGGCCCGTTCGGGGTTGTCTGAATGGTAAGTATTCCAGTGTCTCGGTCTACAACCAGGTAGCCAAGCTCTTGCGCAGCACGCACTAACGCTAATTCGTCTGGAGAAGACGCCTGGAAATCGATTTTGCCATTTTCATGCGTCTCCGGAAGACATGTATGGCATAGAGCAATCGACAGAAGGAGCATTCGAGCCTTTCGAGCGAAGACGGTAAACGGCCGCTTCTGGATGAATCGAATTAGTTCAGATGTCCTGAGTTCAATTTGATTCTTGGTAGGACGCGCTGAGGACTGCCAGTTTGAAGTAGACGTCCGAGGAGGCTCCATAGATTCTTCTAAGAGGATTTCCGAGTTCGTTCTCTGCGGCTCCGGTCGTTCCGTAGCAGAGCGAGAGCCGAAAGATTTCTTCGACCGTAGAGGCTTTTTCCCTTTGGATTTCTTGCTCCGCTTCTTGTGGATCAAGTGGTTTTTGTCCTCCTCGCCGTTCAAATCAGCGTCGTGTAGCCATGCGGTGCCAGCCACGCTGATTTTCCTGAATTTCATTGTATTGTCTGTCAAAGTTCCTGTCTTGTCCGAAAATATATAGCTGTTCATATTAGCGTCTGGTAAGGAGGCAAAAATCAGAGAACACACCTGACTTGACCAAGCTCTTCGTTGATGGTGGAAGTCCTTGCCTCGAACGGTGTGTTCGTGGTTTCATCATACATATCGATATCGTTTAACAAAAACATTTGCGCCAATTTGATGATCTCCATGCTGACATACAGAGAGAGGGGTATCATGGTATTGAACATAATGATAAAAGAAACGAAGATTGGAAAGAAAGCGACGCGAGCATTGGAGATGTACCAAGACTTGTGTTCAACTTGATGAGCCCAGACTTGATAAGCAACGGTGTTGAAAATGGCAAGAAATATGACAAACAGGACAATAATGACGACGACCTTGTTGACAATGGCTTGAAGAGATGGTGCCTTAATGCGTGGGTTTTTGTTGGCGTTCATGCGAATTTTGCATTCTTCTCCCGTATAGATGACCATCCCCACAGCCTCAGGTGTATTTCTTAGGACACTGCCGCGATAAATGATTTCGTTATTGGTGAGAGGACATGTCTCGCCGTCGACGGTAACCCGGCCCTCAAAATTATACAGGTCGAGGTTTGGATCCTCGACAACGAAATGGGCGTTGCACGCAGCGACTTTCTCGGTCGTGTCACATTCTTTTGCGAGGGAGTGTGTTGTTTGCTTGCTTTTCAGGTTGGTCTCCCCATCCAAGGCCATAGTCTCAATATACGCGACACCGTTCGGACCTTGCGAGTTGAGCAGCACGACATCTGCAGGGACTGCTTCATCTCGCTCCAATTTGATGACATCCCCAACTTGAATGTTGTACCACTTCGTCTTCGCCCAATGCGTCAGAGCTGATGAAGGAAGAGGTTCCTCACCCTCCTTGGTGGTGTCTACGGATGTAGGTTGGTATCTATGCAAAACTGACGCTTCCTTATTGTTCTCGGTCTTATCGAGTTTGTATCGTCGCAAATCGTCTATTCCCTCTTTCGCCATGGATATGCTAACGAAAAACAACAAGGGCACAATGGTTGTATATGCTGTGATTAGATTAGCTAAATACTAGTGAAAGTATCTATTGCTCACGTACTTCCCGTAGTACTCAAACCTATTCGAGTCAGTCATCATGATGTTAGGCAATGGAAAGTCCTCTTTGCTTACTGGGTATCATCTGTAAAGTAGAAACAATCAAAAAGTAACTGAATCCGTTAGCTTGATCGTTATTGCGATGACGAAAGAGCCATACAAGTTCGCCAGTTTAGAAAATTGTGCAAACAGCTGTCGCGGGATGAAGTTCCACGCGTTGTATCGACTGGAGCGAACTGTATTCCCAATGTATGCATGACCAGTCCTTTCGTCTATCAATGCTTTCTTTCTTGAAGGATCTAGCTCTATATGTCTGCCATCCTTACTCGGTGGAATGTCCTGTATCCGCAAGATGAATTTCCTTGCGCGACGGTAATAACCCTTGATCTTGACAGTAATACCAGCGTGAGCCGCCTTTTCTTCGATCCATTGTTGGTAATTGGGTAGAGCAGAGACACCCTTGACGCCTTTCATGCCCTTCTCTACTGCTGCTTTCGCGCTTCGATCCCAAAGGCTCGGCTGGTTGATAGTTGCTTCTGTATTTGTGCGCAGAATGACAGGTGAGACTGACACGACAGTATCAGTAGATTTCTTACCCGGCGAAACAGCAGTATCTGTCTGTTGCCCCATTGTTGTGCTTGATGAGCCAACATCGTCCATCTCAATAATGGGCTCCCTTGCCTCGCCGACATCGCTCATATTCCGCCGAAAGATGGCACTTCTGAGAGAGTATCCTCTGGGCCGAGAGCCAGGAGAAAGAGGTGATTTCGGGCTCTTTTGCGATTCTGGGGATTTGAGACTCTTAGGAGAAAGTACGGTATCTCTGCCTAGAATCGAGGGACCCGATGCTGCGCGCCGTGTATCTAACGATAATTCGGGCGTCGACGGACGTTTGCTATTTCCAATGCCAAGGCCTCTACTTCCCTTGTCCTGATTGTCATCCCTATCGCCTCTTAAATTGTTCCACGAAGGTCTTCGCTCAACTTCTTCTGAAAACCGTACGCGGGGAGCTGATGCAGTTGGGGGCTTGGAGGTCGAGAACGCCGGTGTGTCTTGGCCCGAAATAGTAGCACTGGATAGAGGATCTGTGTGAGATCTCCTACCCACAGCATCGCTTCGATAGGTCTCCGATGTAGCCCCTTCCTGTTCACTTGCCCCTTCAGCGTCCTCTTCATGGTTCCTGGAGTGCCTTCGGCGAACACCCGAGGGTGCAGCAACTGGAAACTCCACATCCTCGCCCACTTTCCCCATTTTTCACCCAAAGGATAGTCGGGAAAAAGTCGTGGGTCCACTTTCAGCGAGATGATAGGGCGATTAGACGAATTCTCCCAGATCGCAATGCTGTCCTTTGTGACCAGAGTCGGCCGAAGACTGGGAGGCCGGGCCTTGTCTGGAGGTAAAACTCGCAGGGATTCATTCGAGATGGTGCCTCAGCCGCTGGGACAATTGAAACGAGTGAATGGCGACTGCACGGCTGGATCAACCGGTGAGGTGGAAAGCCTGAGGTGGTCTGGTTGTTGTGGCCGGGTACCTAGGTAGGGTCAAAGCCAAAGGGCAAAAGGGCCAAAGGGAGGGCCGTCCGGTACCCCGGCTTTTACGCGTCGCCAAGAGAAACCGAGCCACCAGTGACCTTCGGCTTCTTTGGGACCGAACTGGCTGTTCCTGGCCGTTCCTGGCCGTCGCTCACGGCGCCACGGCTTGCCTAACACGCTCAATTTGGGAAAGCCTGTCACTTTACGCGGATGTAGGCCTAAAGGATCTTGCATCTTGTCATTCATCCGATCTTATCCACTCCCCTTCTCCTGGATATCGGCCTATGTTATCTTCTATCGTCGAGGTCTCTACAACATAAGAGACCTATGAATCTGCTGAGCTGCGCCGTGTGAAAGTTGTATTCAATCCCACGATATAATTCATCAGTACTTTGGCGAGCGCGGACATGACACGTCCACTCAATGATCAGTTGGGTTTACAATAGTACAACCTGACGCTTCTTACCCATCACTTCGAGAAGAGAAATAAAGTACTGTATGTGGCTTGGTCAAAAAGCCGAATTGAGCGACTTCATGAAGATAGCTATTCATCGAGCACTGGATCATAGCTTCCACAGAGATAGGAAATAGCTAGGCTGCGTGGGTTACTATAGTAAATCGTCAATAGAGTAATGCTGCAAACTCCCTGAACGAGACCACTAGACATGAGCTTCGCAAATGACCGGCATGAATGTGGTAGATTTGAGAGTCCAAAGTTATCGTTTGATGAATGCCAGAGATGTAAACCATTGTCCCTTAGTTCTAATTTACAGGCTTTGAGCATAGATCCATGGTTGAGATGACTCAGTATATCGTGCTGCATACTTTCCAGAGAAGCAACCCTGTAAAGCAATTTATTTGAAGAGGGACGATGCACGATTCGTGAGCATTTCCCGTAAGCTACTAAATACCTTTTAGATGCCCTGACAATCACGGGATTTATGCGTAAGCAGATTCTATGAATGCAATGAAGTTCTCCTGGACGATCATTTGCTGGCGAACTAAGCATCGGACTAGAAAAGTGAGGTATGCTGCGTCTTGAGTATAATAAGAAAGTCCGAGTGAATGCTCGCTTATTGGACTACTAAGGTGAAAGCATATAAAACAACTGCAAGAATGTATTGCTCAAAGAGTATATAGAATGCAGTTGACTTCCGGAGGATGAAACAGGTGAGAAAACGGCATATGTGTACTCCATCTTGCTGTGGCACATATCCTAGGCTTGCGCTGCTTTCATGAGACAGAATTGCGTACGGCGTCCTACTTGTCAGCCTCTGCATTAGCCGGCGTGAACGGGTCATCACGAAGCCGCGTTTCTTCGTAAATATTGAAGTATTGAACTCGCTATAGGCAAAACCTGCAGGCTCCCCAGGACTTCTTTCATATGGACTCCATGCCGACTCCCGGGGTGACACAAGTTCCCAGAATTTAACAGGCCCTGCAACCATCTGCAAGTGCAGCTGTAGATAGATCACTTGCCAGAAAACTTTATTTCGACCACTGCTCCTCGCCGGTCATATATATTTTAGGCTAGATGGCCCGGGGGATCTGCTGAAACGAACTCCCAGTGTCTTGAGAGCAAGGTCCCGAGGAATTGGCGCCCAGCAAAAGACCGCGGAACCCTTAAGCCATCGACAATACAAAGACAAACCCCAGGATGCAGTAGATGCTATGCGGTATGCTAGACAGTATGGGCCTGAGTGAGCCTGCGATATGTCGCCTTGGAAGAGAAAAGGGGGCGTACTTTTTACTAGGACGTTGCATGTCGATTCCGGAGCCCTGCAACGGTCCGCGCATTTCATACTGACATTCTTCTGACGAGACAGACTTACAGCGTGGAATGGTACCGATTCATAGACGGTCGGCATCGTCAACGATGGTCGAAGCGTTCACATGCACATCGTTCAGCATCCATCATCAGGCTTCGTTCGCACCTGAGATGCATGGCTTGTCGTAAAGTTGCAATACCAGTGAAGCGAAGGTGCGACTTTGATAGACGCAAAGGAGTTGACCATGTAGGGTGTATAAGCCTGCTGCTTCCAAAAGCCTATGAACAAAAGAACGATCGTGACTTAGATGGGTATGAAACAGTCGGCCCATTTTCTTTTGAATCATCATTGCCGCCGTCAGTGTCCTTGATGTGGTCGCTCATCAATGTGAACAAGGTACCGATCTCTTCGAATGGAACGAAGTCAGCGCCCGTGTTCCCCTTCCAGTTTCGAGTGAAGTAAGTCCTACCTTTCGTTTTCGGTAGCATCAGCTAAATCGCTGATCACGACAAAACCTGTCTCGACTCGAGAAAAACGAATTGCAAATTAGAGGAGTACACTTGCCGCGGCAGCTTTCAGTTATCCGGGTGCCACAACAACAAGCTGAAGAGCGATTAAGAGCGTGGCCCATTCGAGGCTTCAAGGCGGTCTGTCTGTCACTCGCTCATAAATTTGTCGAAACCGTACGTGATTAATACCAGAGCCGTGGGTTGAGAATTCACAGGTCAACAGACAATCTAACCCTCCAGCCGTGTCTTTCCGTGCGGAGATACGGTAACGTGGGTTTAGTGCCAGTCATATTTCTGCATTTAGATAAGTGTGGACTTATATAGTCCCTGCCTAACTTCATCAAATCGTCGGCGAAGACGAGCCGGAGAAAATTTGAGTCTGGTTTCGTATGTCAAGTACCTGTTATGAGTGTCCAGGGACGAAAGAAAGGTGATCCGGGATCGTGAGCCCTCGTACCACGAGCCTTTCGAGACAAGACTAGACAGGGACAAGGCCCAGACAGACCAAACGCCGACCGTCGTTCAACAATCGATCCTGAACTAAACAGATTATTGAGACATCTTCCGTGCCAGCCAGAAAACCCTTGGAACTCTGCCCTATGTAAAGAGGAACAAAAGCACATACCAGCTACAGCAGCCAGTACTATCTTGCTACCCCACCAGTTCAAGCAGCGGCCAGAGCTCTGCTTTTACGTCAATCGAGGAAGCTCGGCTCAGCTGGTACTCAACCACGCTGCCGGCGGACAGTGAGCGATAGCCAGAGCACTTTAAGAAATTAGTACCTTCTCATCATAAGTCTGGATGAAGAAGTTCTTGGCGATTATTAAGGGAGGACCTGCAGTCAATAGCGAATCAGAGCCTTTACCAACGCGAACCCTGGCAAATCTGGACGCCCCTCTTTCTTCCGCTCAAGCTGACGCCAGGATTCAGAAGCTTCACGATGAGGTGAAGAAACGCCTTCGAGAGACGACGAAAGGTCCAGAAGATGATCACGACAAGCAATTTCTTACTCTTTCTGGTATCAGAGGTGTGTGGACCGAGTCCAGCAATGACAACACCTTCCTTGATCGCTTATCACAGCTACTTGATCTGAACGAAATACGGAAGAAGCATGTGGCAGACTCATGTCTCAAAATATTGTCCATCTTTGTGTTGGTGGGCTTTCCGAGTTGGGCCAAGGATTTCGAGCGTGTGATCTTGAACGCGAACAGTCTCCATTCGAACAGACCGCGCATCGACGAAGAATTACCATTCAGCCAAAAGGATCTGGAGAGCGACAGTTTCCTGCCTGGATATGGTGAACACTTCTTCCGCACTCAATCCCTCGTGTGCCCCATTACCATTGAACCGAGTCTGGGCAGGCTTATCTGTCCAAAGGATGCTCGTCTGCCTTGCGAACGGATCAAAGACATCGAAGGAACAGGAAGAGTCACATTTGGGGATGTATCTGCAGAGTGCGTTCGCGGGATCAAGTCAGCGTCGCAGCAAGCACAGGTGAGGGCTTCCGCTTGATTCAGATACTTATATCAATACTGATGAATTTCAGACCATTCGCCTCGCTTTCAAACACTTCAAGCCAGATAGAAGGGCGGATTTCATGATTGAAGAAGACAATTTACAGACCGTTCACAAGCGCTTAAAAGCATGGCCACAACCCCACGTTGCGTCATTTATTTCAAGCATTCAGATTGGAAAAGATGACGAAGAAGCGCACCGATACCTCGTATTTAAGGCTGCTGATGCAAATCTTGGCGAGATTCTGTTTGGAAAGGTGAATCTTTTAAGTCAGCAGAAGACTGCACCGGCTGCACCGACCCCCTTTGTAGTGATGAAAGAGCTACGTGGCCTGGCAAAAGGACTTTCGTGGCTACATAGTGCGTTGGATGACAAGGAACACAAGGTTCCACGGATATGTCACTTTGACATCAAACCATCGAATATCCTGGTCTGGTGGCGTGACGGTGAACGCTACTGGAGACTCAAATACGCTGATTTCGGGATTTCATCAACAGGGTATCACGAGGAATTTCCCCAAGATATAGAGAGCACGCGGACCCTTCGAACGCGAGTGCGTCAGGAACGTGCAGAATATCAGCCTCCAGAAGTAGAGGAGAATATTGCAGTCGGTCGCAGCGTTGATGTTTGGTCGTACGGTTGCCTGCTTTTCGAAATTCTTGGCTTTACTATCGAGGGGCCCACGCAAGCCAAAAAGTTTCAGGTGATACGACGGGAAAGGTACAAAACTAGGACTTTCTACTACAAAGACAACGGAGAAAGCAAGTTAATACCGGAAATCGCTAGCTTTCTGACGGCCTGGAAGAAGAAAGTATCTTGGATCCTAGGATGGGCAGAGCTGGTTGAGGATATCCTCAAGATAGACCCGTCTGAACGCCCGAAGGCCAAGGATTTAGAATGGCGAACAGATAAGTTAATGGACCAATTGGAGAGAAGAATAGATTGCGGGAAACCGTTGCCATGGACATTGGCGAGCGATGCTTCCCATGAAGTGAATCATCATCAATCAGCTGCGCAAGCGCCATCGGATGCTCGAAGCCTACCTGCCCGGAGTTCCCCTCATACTCAAAATCTATCATGGAATGTTAATTCTCTTCATGTGGACACCCAACCGCCTATTCCGAAGCTCAAACACCCTGCAAAAAGGGCCCGATGGACGCCTGGTGCCGACAAGGTCGTGCTTCAGAAGGAAAGTCACGTATGTTTCCTGGATCCCGGAACGTCAGTAATAACTCCGATCGAACTGGGCAAAGTGTCTCTTATCAGAGCTTTTGCAGTCGGCGGCAAATATGCTGCTATTCTCTACGAGGCGGGCGAATCACAGCAGGTAAGTCTCCAAGGTATCATAGAACGAATTATCTAACGCTCAGTGAGGTTCGAGTGTTAGATGCCGCACATGGGTTCGTCCACGATGTCTTCAAGCACGGAGAGGACGTCTCTGTATCAACCTTGGGTGATTGTTTGATACATCTTAAAGATGACAACATGCTCTTGATTGATGCAAAAAGGTAAGCGTCCGCAGCACCGATGGCTACCTCGCTATTGTTGACTAAAAATCTTCGACCAAAGCCAGAGCGAGACTTTGATAACCGTGACCGGGACTCGTATCGCAGCGTCTTTTAGCGCAGATGGAAACCAGATCTTTGTATGGTCCAAGTCTAACGGAACGGATCGCTGGTCTGTAATAGATAGGCAGGACACAAAGATGTCCAAGGAGTTGAGTGGTAATTTCGTAAGCATCTGCTCCGCCGGAATCTGCCACTTTGCTTATCGGTTTCACTAGCATGCACCACGGCAACAAGGTCAAGCCAAGAACTTACTGATTCCTTTCCCGGCTCAGGCGAACTATGGTTCTGTGCAGCCCCTCTTCCTTGCGATGGATGCACACGGCTTTACAACAATGTTAACAACAAACGATGGAGCTTCCCCGCTACGAGGCACGCTGCGCAGCCTGCCCTTGGACAACCAATACGGTAATATAGTCCATGCGTCAATGAGCCCTTCTGGAGAATGTGTTGCCCTGCTTCGCCACCGGCAGGGAGCTCCATCCTTACAATTACTCGTCCTTGAGATAATCTCGCCGTCACTTGGCACCTCAAAACCCCTATCTTACAGGTTTCATGAGTACAAAAATACCCAGGGACTCCTGGCAGATTTCGATTGGAATGCTAGCGATCTCATAATTGTGAAGAAGGACCTAGACATTGTTGCGCACGTAGTGCGGTGTAAGAAAGACCACAAGAAATTGGAGATCCGGCAAGCCATGATTGCTTCGAGCCAGACTTGATGACACGAAACTTCAAAAAACTCCATTGTTAGACGTCTGAAAGTTGAACTTTCTTGGCACGCTTGTGTTTGTGTCTTTTGGATGCCCACCACCAGGCCAATCCAGTCAAAGCTGTCAGAGGCGTCGTCACGGCCAGATAAATCCAGAAATCGTTCGCGATCCGCATGGATGCCGTCCGTTCGTCGAAATCGAGAATATTCATGCCGAAAAGGGACTATGTAAAGGCGTGTCAAGACAGGGTCGATACATTGACTGCCGCTAGCACGCTTACCGCTACGAAGCTTCCCGGGAGATACATTAGCGTCGCAAGTGTCACTACCCTCACCACGGCGCTGTCGTCAACGCTTTCCAGTGTAAGGCTGAGGACGTTCTGGCTGATTGCGGTGGCTGTTCTGTGGCTCTTCAGACTTAAAGCGTCGGAAACCTATTCAGACGTTGGATACCCAATGCAATACGAATGGAAGTCAGGGGCTCCCGAGTTTGCTCACGCCTCGTGTTCGTTCAAGTAACGTCTTTGCAGCTTTACGGTACCCATGCAAACGCTTTTCGATAGATCTCAGAGCGCTCGTGGTCAGGATATATTCGTTCTGGTCGCAAAGCTTTTCTTCAAGTAATGTATTGTTCACTTCTTTGAGCAAACTTATCACATTTATCGAGGTTTCTATCATAGCTGGCAGCATCTGCATTCTTTCTTCGAGGTTACGGAGGCTTTTCATTGTTTTGAAATTGAGTTTTTGGTAGAACTCTGTATCGTCAAAGTTTACGACTTGCACGTCCATTCTCTGTTTTCAGGTGAGTTAAACTAGTCCCTGTGAATTGTTTCTCTTGAAGACTGACCTGTTTCTGGTATAACCCTCCTAGATAGGATAAGAGCGAGCGCCACTGGTCGACGTACCTTGACAATAGAAGGAGGTGAAGCCGCATTGGTTTTTGCTCTATGGTCTCCCATTGTTGTCTTTCAGAAGCAGCGCATACAAGCTCCTGCTCATATCTAGAATTTTCTTTCGGATGGAATATCAAGAGGAAGCTCCGCAAGCCTTCGTCAGCACCACAAAACTGATGGTACATTTGTGTGGTACGGAAAGAATAGGGACAGCCTTGCCCACGAAAATTGGGCTCCGCGTATTTCAACTGATACACAACCTCTTCAAATGGTCAGCACTGCGGATGTCTTTCATATTCTGAGATTACCGAATATCCTTCCGCGAACGTCTGAACTGTGGTGTTGGCAGCTGCCGTAGCCTTCCTCAGATACCTTTGTCTGGCTATGCACACCCGATAGCGCATCAAAGAGCAAAGGTGAGACGTTGTAGCGGTCAATAACCTTTTGCAGCAGACTTGCGGTGATGTGGAAGCGACTCAAGGAGTCTTCCTGGGAGATGGAACTGCGGGGTTTTTGAGCTGAATGCGCGTTGCCAAATTCTACCCTTACTGCCTACAGAATTGTTGTCCCAACGTTTCCATTGGCTCCGTTTAAGAAGGTGTTGACAGTATCCTCGTCATCAAAGTGATGCCATGCGTGCCCGGCAACACCTGAAAGGTCTGATTAGCAGAATCTAATCATCACCCTGTTACGCGAATTGAGCGGACCTCTAGAGCTAAAAATATTAATGTCAACGCTCCTGTCGCAGAGGTTGGTGGCAAATTCAGCGAAGCAGTCCTGTACGAAATCCACATCAATGCCGAGTAGCTGATCTTCTGCCAAAATCGGTGGAGATGTATACCACCCTGCGCAAGCCGCAGGCTCAAGCCTTGCTTTCTCATAGAGCGACATGGCACAAGAGCAGGCTCATGCTGTTCGACGGAGTCTAAGGTTATCTTTACAGCATGAGGACGCCATTCTACCTATATAAAGTGTTGGAGATACGCAGTAAGCTGCGGGCTTGATCGAATAGCTTGCTGCCGGGCGTTACAAGTGGAAGTTCTGCCTAAACAAGGCTGTAGGCCAACGTTGATGTTCACCTGGCAGCCTGGAACTTGAGAAGGTACTTTGTAATTTGTATCTCTGCCCTAAGCGGAGGTGTTGACCCTACCACTATCGACTCTTCCAGCCACGCATGCAACCACCGAAGGTAATTGGCTAGCGAAACAAAAGCAACTCAGTCCTGCAAGCCTTCCATTCCCGAGATTCGGTCATGATGTCACTTTGATTCTTCTCGGACAGTCACGATTTCGTCCTAACGATGAAGTCGATTAGCATAAGGCAGCCCATCTGTGCTTTTGAAGCAACGAACAGAAGTTAATGCACGCTCAGCCACGTAGGACCAATATACTGAAGTTTCATCGCCGATATCCTTGACCTTGTCATTATGTTGGTGAGATGATTATTTAAATCGGTAGGTATCACTTGAACCTTGAAGTCAATGCCCGTCCCAAATTTGCGGCGCAAGAAGGCCTTCAGGATCGCCTCTTTAATATACGAGGAATCTTTCTCGTCGATCGTAAATGTGGGCATGTCGCTATGTCGTTGTACCGCTTAAGAACTTATGGAGACGAATCTTTAGTGTGCTGTAAAGTTTCCAAGGAAGAGCAATTGCTGGCCTGATATATAGTGAAATCGGTCCTACAGGATGTCCTTCCGAGTAATATCGCGATAAGCAGAATCCTCGAATAATCCGTGAATAATCCGTAGGGCACAGCAGCAACTTGATACGATGCCAGCTAACGTAAGGCTGCATTCGCTTATATTGGCCCAATGCAGACACTGAGACGCACAGTCTAAGCCGCATCGCTGCTGTCAGCTACATAAGGTAGAGAGCAGTGTCGAGCCTCACTGATCAGCGCAACTCGCTTCTCAGCAGGTCGACCAGACTCTATGCGTTTTCTTAGCACCTCTCAACGTCTAAAGACTTGCACGTTATGTCTTTGAAGTCGCGCCTCCAAAATTGGCTCCAGAGGTTTAGACCTCGCCGAGTTGCGGACCCAGATCTGCGCTCATTGACGTACGTACATGCCACTATCCCAGACATTCACATCCGCTTTTCGAGCGATTTCGTATTCCATCATTGAGGGGCTGACGATGCTGCCGTTCTAGTCCAGAGCTCAACAGGTGGCACATCTTTGTAAGTTCTCCGCTGGGGCAGCCACGCCCAGCGAAAGGAAAGCTTATACAATTTCGTGCGACAGATGATCGTTACTAGCACTGTGATCGGCGTTGGGTTCTTTGTCAGTTCAGGAGAGATTCTTGCTCTCGCTGGTCCGGGTTCGACTATTCTGGCATTTGGAGTCGTCGGTCTGGTGACCTGCGCAGTTATGGAAGGCCTGAGCGAAATGGTCATGCAATTCCCTGTTGCAAGCCCGATGGTAGAGTTCGTAAAAGAGTTTGTTGATCGCGACTTGGCGTGGGTGGTCGGCCTTACGTATTGGTAATATAATCCAACACAAGGGCAACAAGGAACGGAGAAGATGCTAACAAGACTTTGCTTGGACACAGGTATACCTATGCGGTCAGTTATGCAGCAGTAATCGCCGCAGCCGGAGATGTGGTAGCATACTGGTCTCTGAACGACTCATCGAAGGTCCTTGTGTTTCTCCTTTTCCCGCTGCTAGTGCTTGCAGCAAATAATTACAGGGCAAAGGTAAGTTGGGCCGGATCCGAAGACTTAAACAGAGTCTCCTAACCGCGGGGAGGTTTTCGGAAACATCGAGATCGTAGGCGGTATCTTAAAAATCGCGATCGTCCTTGTACTAGGGATCGCAATGTATGTCATTAATAGTGGTGGTACGCATTCCTGCGCGTTATGAGCCCATGCTGAGCTGACATTGATCTGCAGCCGGCCTCGGACATGATATCGGAACCTCTTGTAAGAAGACGTCCAGGCAACTAGAGACTTCATAGAGGCCTTTGCTTATCATTGAAAGATATTAAGGACGGTATACAACACCGAGACGAGGCAGCACCGAGCGGCGGAGTCGCAGCTTTGTAGGTCAATACCCCATCGAAATTCAACGCAGATTGACTAATGAATTAACAGAATCGCGATCAGCCTGGCAGTGTATCCTTACATTGGTGTGGAGGCTGTGACAGTAACAGCACTAGAGGCCAGAGATCCATGGCAAGTTAAGTTTGCTGCGAAGAATATTGCCTGGATTACTCTTCTATTGTATATGTTCAACATCATTGGCTTTGTGCTGAATGTCCAATGGACCAATCCATATTTGCCACGATACTACAACCAATGGGGCGGAGATAACTCTGAGCCAGTCAGTCTTGTGGGGAACGAAGTTCAACGGCGACAGTCACCGACAAGTCCTACGCTTACCCATCAAATGACAAAGGCCCTTCCGGTCATTGCACTCGAGCAGACTCAGAAAAGCCACTTCGCCGATGCCATCAATGGCTTTCTGCTGTATTCCGCGCTCAGTACAGCGAATTCAGCTCTTTTCGTGGCATCACGAATATGCCACGGGCTGGCCCAAGGTTTGCAGGATGATGCAGACAGTATTGTAATCAAGTGGCTTGCATCTCTTAGCCACGTGGGCGCAGACAAAATCCCACGAAGGGCAGTTTTTGCGTCGTGGATTTTGAGCTGGGTACCACTGTTGTCTCTTGGCTCCAGCTTCACAGCGAAGAGTGTCCAGCAAGTCCTCTTCAGCGCAGGATCAACCACTTGCGTGCTTGTATGGGCTTCTCAATCACTAGCCTTCCTTCGATACTATTATGCGCTCCGAGATCATTCTAAGGAGCTGACAGGAAGCAGATATAGCAGATATCGACGGTGGGAACGAATGGGGGCTGCAAAGGAGACTTGCAGTCATCTCGGACACTGGCAGCCTGGTCTTGCGTGGCTTTCTCTTCTCGCTAGCGTGGCCATCGTTTTAGGCTTTGCAGGGGCTGGGTTAGTCAGTGATCAGCATCTTGTTCTCAAAGCTCTGAACATTTACCTTGGACCCGGCACTGGCCTTATTATTTTCATTGTCCTCAAGTGTTTCCGCTTCGCCAGAGGTGAAACAGGCCTTGCAAAAATAAATGACTGGGATTCGCTAAGGGACACGCTTGACAGACTAGCAAATTCTGTGCGGCAGCGTCAACCCCAAAGTGACGAAGAGGGTGGAGAATATGAACATGAATTGGCCCACACCATCAGACATTTAGGATTGTCTGGCGGAGCTCCGCAGTATATGACGAGCATGCTAGGCAGCACTGCGCACCAGAGCAGGGAAGAAGTCGTAGGAGTGCAATCGAGTGATCTTATGCCTCCGCAGACCGAATTACATCGGGCTAAAGATACCTAGCTAACTAGTGGTTGCGCCTGCAGAATAACCGTGAGGCAAATCCAGTCGAGCAAACGAAAGCAGCGAGTCACATGCCATGCACAAAGATTAAGGTACCTCCCAGTTACAGCTTGGCAGCTACATGTAGGCACCATAAGGTTGAAGCTCCGATGATTTGCTTGCATAGACAGAAAATTTCATTTGAATTGAGTTGCTAGGAAATGTTGATGTGAATTTGTATCCAAAGTCCACTTCCGATATCCAAATCAAGCTCGTCGAGAGGAGATACCGGTCAAGCTCCACACTATACACGCGGCAATATTCCGTCAACTCTTAGAAGTTATTAATGTTTACTATTAAATTTATAATAGTAAATAAAGGTTTGCAGTCAGTAAAGGCATGATCCCCAAGACATGGTAGCTTCTATGCTATACAATAATGCCCCATGCGGTAACATTCCGTCAATTCTTAGAAGTTACCAGTATTTACTATTAAATTTATAATGGCAAATAAGGGTTTACGGTGAGCGAGGGTATAATCCCTAAGACATGATAGCTTTAATGCTGTACAAAAACCCCCCGCGCAGATCTATGAGTGACTTTTGTGAACATAAAAGGTCAACTTCTCTTCTTAGAATACACAATTCCCTTAAATCCGGAAATTCCCAAATATCATATCTCCTCCTTAACTTATACTTTACGTTAGGTCTTCTCTGCAAATACTGAGAACCTTTCCATCACCTCCTTCCCAAGACATCGCAGCACCACCCACCATGCCCAACATCCTCCCCCCTTACCCCGAGCACCTCTCCCCAGA
>JAGFMJ010000505.1:0-17628 GCA_021030925.1 Trypethelium eluteriae
GGGGGAGGGATGAGGGAGTGGAGGAGCAGCAGGAGCAGCAGGAGCAGCGGCGGAAGAAGGAAAGGAGGCGGATGAGTGCGATTGGGGAGGGGGGCATGGAAGAGAGGGATAGGGTGGAGACAGATGTCGATGGCGGGTTGCGGACGAGGTCTGGACAGGGAGGGCAGGATAGTTGGTTACAGAGGAGGAGGAGGAGCATGTTGGGGAGGACGTGAGGGATGAGATGGAAGGAAAGCGGGAGTGGAGATCGATTGGAGGTTAAGTGGAAAGACAGGAGGCCCGTCGAGGTCTACGAATGATGATCAGACGCAGCACAGCCTGAGATGGAGTGGAACGGCCCAGGCGGCCAAAACAAAAGTGCAGCCCTTCATTATGCATCTGAGTTTTTTTATAGCTCTTGCGCCTGATACCTACTTTTTGTCAGATACTGGACCTTTCGAATCTGTTATTCTCACGCAATTCTCTCTCACCGAACCCATGTCCACCTGAATTCTCCTCTCTAAGAAGTTGGATAGCCTGTACCATCTTGCGTACAATTTGGCGTAATTGCGCAATCGGTACTGGATAGCCCCTCTCTGAAGAAGTTCCCTGCAATCGGTCCTTCCAGTCCTGCCTCCGCTACATATCCATTGAGGTCGAAATTATTCCTTACTCCAGGTGCATATTGAGGGTCGACTGGAGCGACGTAGTCGGGTGGTTGCCGATACACGAGGATGGTATACCGATGCGGTGCCACAGAGAGAGGAGTGAGAGACATGTATGGAGCGAGGTCGATTGATGATTGATTGGTTATGCAGGAGGGCTGAGCATTGTCGCTGGGGTAATTTGTCAGTGGGATAGTAAGGAAGCACGAACGTAGGGTGAAGGACGAACATGATCAAATGCAAGAAATCGCTGAGGATAGGAAGGGCAGGGCCAGGCGCGTCCGGGTCGACGAGGAAGATGGTATAATTAGTTGTTGAGGCGTCATAGTTTGGTTCGGCGAGGAAGGAGATGGATGGTTGCAGTAGAGTTTCTAGTTACTTTAGCATTCTGTTGTTGGAGCTGAGTACCACTCGGGATCTCCGGAACGATATTATAGGACAATGCGTGGATACTGAGCTATGGTCAGAACCTTCTAACCAGTATCAACTTACCGGTCACAGAGAAAGTGTTGCCCAGATCAATCTGCTTGCCATTATAGCTAGCCTGGACAGTCGTATCGGGATCAAAGCTAGGAATGAGGTCCGGTACGAGTTTTGCTGATGTGAAGGTAGCTTTCGCTGCTGCCACGTCGTTCGGGCTAGCTGTAGAGCACGATGTCGCTCTTTCTTCAGTCTCACCACGAGCTTCGGAGAGGACTCCAGTTGTGGCAACGGCTCCAAAGGCAAGAAGATGAAGAAAAGAGTGCATATTTGATGATTCTCAAATCGAAATGAGTGAACAGTGAGTCCGAGCAAATATGAGAGCAGCAGAAAATGCACTTATCTAAATCTTGAACTGTTGAGTGTGATCTCTACTATTTCCAATTTCAAGACTCTGCTAAATTTCTGAGCCCTGCTTCAATTTGCGTGCTACCAGGGGCTAAGCTGCATAATTACGAAATAGTGAGAGATGAAATCGGTAGAAGATGTTAGAGTATCGATAGAGAAGGCCAGGGAGATCATGAATGACAATTGTAAAAGCACGCCGCATACCTAGCTGCAGGTTGCTAACCTGCAACTTGCCTTCCACTCCACTCGGTATCATTAGCCTGCCTGGTAGAAGATGTGCTCCTGGTCTAACCCAACCCCGCTGCGTGTCGGCATTTACTGATCTCAGAGAGCCGAGCACTTCTCCCAATGTTCTCCGCACATGAAGTCGTTGCATTCCAAATACTTTGGCAGTTCAGAAGCTGCGGAAGAAAAGGAAGACGATTAAACGCGGCAACTGTTGGGGAGCTAGGAGCCCATTATTCGTGGTCTCTATGCTCCGTAGTTCGGCGGGAAGTGGAAGTGAACGTGAGCTTTGCTGTCTCTATTATTACAGCCGCACCTTTATATCGTAAGCAGCCTGGATCAGGAATGGTCCAATAATGCTGATGTGGATTCCAAACAAGTATGGACCTGCGTTGGTTCCCGTTAAATAGAGACTCACGTTCGTCGAAGCACGTAGCGCTGATCTCCCGAGTGTGGGTCGACAAGCTTCAGACGCCGCTAGGGACAGCCGCAAATTCACATACTGATAATTTTGCTACAAAATTCCAATAGGATATCGAGTTTTTTGATCCGAGGAATGGACGCAGATTGTCCGTCCCATAATCGCTTGGACTTTTTACAGTACGGAATCTCCACATAGCAAATTGAACATCTGAATGTCTGGATAGGTATGCTCTTGATAAGCGCACGTGGCGTACACAAGCTCCGAAATAGTCTTCTATATTTCTCAACAGATACACTTATGCGTTGGCAAGTGGGGCCGTATCAGCTTACAGGGCGAAGGTAGACTCATGGTAGCAAAGACTTGGTTGTCATCTCAAAATTGCGGTCAAGCGAGGCCCACTTCTGTCATTGGTGTCATGTAGAAAATCTTCTCAGTTTCTGTACGTACCTGCAGTACTAGCGTAGTAACACCTTCGGATCTCCTACTTTCGAGTTCGTCAAGAAAACGAATGGGTTAGGAAGCGAGATTGCTCCCCTGAAACCCTAAACATCTTTTGACAGTCTAAGCAATGCTCCATGTGCGCGGTATCTGAGGAGTATCTTTCGAAATGAGGGAAGTGGTGATTGCGTTTTTAATTGGAATATCATTGTTTGCATGCCTGGGCAAGATAAGAGAGTAGAACTTGCGCGATTAATCTTTATCTCCAACTGAATAAGCATTACAGTATAGGGATGGAATATGCATGTCAGGTTCAGCTGGATCAGCAATGCGTTCATCGATAGCATCCGTGAAACGTTCTTGTGATAGCCAGAGGTCAGCTGCTGCAGCCTTGAGGGCAGTAGAGAACTTTGCAGGCTTGTATAAAGGAATATTTAAAGGGGCAGCTTATCTCATGAGGACAGCTTTGTCGTCTAGAAGTGCACGCACAATATGAGTTCTTTGTACATCCGCAATAGATTGTTTGAGCGCTGGCCGGGGTGTGATGTAGTAGGAGGTTCGTTTTCGGAGGCGACCGAAGCTCGTCACTGCCGAAAGCCTCGCAAACGAAGCTCAGCATCTCACTCCCCAACTTCAAGTCCACCACCACTACCTCCCATTCCCATATTCTCGCGGCCTTCTAATTTCAAGCGTACGGATACTTCGATAGCTGAATCAAGTCCCAAAGACCAGCAGACAGCAAAGTACGGCCCTGACGTTTCCGCTATGGCGGATCAAGAACTATCCTCCCTCCTCAAACAACTCCATTCATCCCTCAGCAGCCACAACTACTCGCAGTCACCCTCATTGCTCTCCAGAGCGAAGATCTGCCTGCTAAACCTTAACGCTCTTGTCCCTTCGCCTCAAATCCCGCGCCCACTACTTCTCGCGGCTCGCGAAACTCTCGAACTCGGCGCCCTCGTCTCCATTCGCCTACAAGATCCCGAAGCATTCACACGGTACTTCCAACAACTACAGCCCTTCTATAACCTACCTTCAGATGTGCTACCCAGGGAAGGTGGTAATGCGAGCAAAGTCACCGGACTTTATCTCTTGCTCCAGTTAAGCCAGGGAGATTACGCCGGTTTCCACACCACGCTTGAGGCCTTAGAGACGCAGGCACAACAAGCCGAGGGGCAATCAAATCAGCGTGGAAAGGGTAGTACGAGGGGACAAGGAAAGGGGTTAGAGGATGATGCATTTATCCAGTATCCTATACGGCTGGAGCAAGCGTTGATGGAAGGGAGCTATGATCGGGTCTGGGGTGAGACTAAGAGCGAACGGGTCCCGAGTGAAGAGTTTGCCATCTTTTCTGATGTAGGGCTTTGACATACCCCTATTCGTCTCACCCTCAGGGTCTTCGCTAACACAATTATCAAGGTACTCATCGGAACCATTCGCAGCGAGATCGCATCCTGCAGTGAAAAGGCATATCCCTCGTTGCCAATCTCCAATGCCAAGAATCTCCTTTTCCTTGACAGTGAAGGAAGCGTTGTGCAATTTGCGCAGACTAGAGGCTGGGCGGTACAAGACAGTCGGATTTACTTCCCGCAGCTAGAGGCTGAACAGTATGGTACAGAGAAGGATATACTGGCAACGAGTGGTCAAGTCATCGAGAATACTTTAGGATACGCGAGGGAGCTGGAGACGATCGTGTAGACGCTGCTGGGGAATGCAAATGTATAATTAATACCACATTCAGGATCGGACTGCGCGCCCGGGGACATCATGATAGCCAATAGACTTTGCCTGAAGCATAACCAATCCAACAACCTTTGACTCTTGAGTCGTATGCTGTAGTTTTCCTCTATACTTGGGGTAATATACAATGCTTGGAGGGGATGTTTGTTACCTAAGAAGCAAAAGGTCTTTTCACGCTCTTAACGCCTCGCGATGCAAATGCAAATTCTGACAAGCCTTCCCACCAGATCTCTTTTTCCTGGTAGTAATATGTCCCCATCTTAAGGCACCACCGCCACCCCCATACTCCCAGCCTGGGCAATCACACTCTTGCACAAGCCCTCCATACCCAGTCCCGCCAACCTCGTCTCCGTCTGCTTGATCTTCGCAATCTCATACACATGCTTCAAACTGACCGTCCCCACCACTCCCGTCCCACTATTCCCCACCACACTCGTACTCCCCGCATCACGACTCTTCCCCCCCGACGTCAACAGTGCCTTCGGCCCCAGCACCGTCCCATCCCCTGACTCCGCCAACTCCGCCACCGCGCTCCTCGCCCTGCCCTCCTCAGCTGATGCCGCGCTCGCCTCAGCTTCATCTCCATCCTCTCCTTCACCCGATGCTGTTGCCTGCTTCTTCCCCGCCTGCTGCTGCTGCGCTCTCGACTCAGACGCGCTCGCCACCTCCGCCATCACCCCGCCTAGAATCCGCCGGTGCGTCTTCGGTCCCGCGGTGTTGCCCGCGCCGCGGACTTTGTTCTTGCGCTCGGACGCGCCGGCGGCGGCGAGGAGGAGGGTCGCGGTGGGTGGGGTGCGTAGTTCGAAGGTGAAGGAGCGGTCGGGGCGGACGGTGATGAGGGCCGGGATGGGGGTGCCGGGGTTGTAGTTGGCGGTGCGGGCGTTGAATTCCTGTGGAAGCGCAGGGGCGATGGTGTTAGTGCGAGCTTCAAGGGATTGGAGGGATTGGGAAACTGTGGATGAGATGTAGGTCTTGGATTTTGCGGGTTCGGTGGAGTTTGTGTGAGAGTAGAGATGGCAAGGAGAGGGTAGGTAAGGAGCAAGTGCTGGTCGCTGGTCGAGAGATGGAAAAGCTTACTTTGCAGAAGTCCATTGATTTGACGCCTTTGCTTCCTAGAGCTGGTCCGACGGGTGGAGATGGCGAGGCCTGACCGGCGCCAACAATGAGCTTGACTATTATGTCATGTTGTATGCCTCTGCGCGCCATGATGCTGAGAGTTGTGATTGATTTGCGCGTAGCTGGGAAACTCCACTTGATAACTAGATTTCGTGATTTCTTGGAGTTACGGATATATGACCTCGTCTGCCAGAGATGTGACCATGATCCTTCAACCGAGGTCGGGCCCGGGGCTATTTTCGAGCTCCTCTGACTCGCTTAGGTGCAGGGTATGATCGACGCGCATCAGCCACACTTACCACTTGAGTTTTTGACATTAGGTGGCTGAAGCATGGGGCTTGGCTGTATGGCGATGGAAATACGGAGTACTCCGTACCGACGTACTTCACACAGGCAGTGCTCCTCCATCCCTTTCTATTTCTAGCCACTCATTCGATTGCCTTCCTCGTAATCTGGCCGCCTTGATATCTGTGATATGCCAGGATTTTTCTCCTACAGCGAGCGTCATCCTATGAGCTATAGCTTCTGTGGCTTCGCGACTGTCCAACGACATTCTGGAAACCTTGAACAATTCTGCCCTTAACGATCGACACTGTAAAGGATGAGGCTTCTTTCTTTTGCGTCAATCATTTCAGACGTCGGTGCAACAATACTGGCCCTTCCTCGGCTCGAGTTCAAGTTCATCATACTACCCTTTCAGGAGAAATTTTGATTTGAATTATTTCCAGCCAACACGTCGAGACACCGTCATTACATTTATCCGTTATGACAGTGACCATTCTTCCAAACTCAACAAGCATTATAGAACAATATCACTCGCATTGCCTCCTGTACTAAGCGTGCCAAATCGCTTGCCGCCCAGTACAAACCACTCTCGGTCAGAATGCAGACCTAGAAATCCCTTAGCCAAGCCCGTCCGCATACTCTTTTGTACACCCAAGCATCTCATGACTCCAGATCTCGCTGTTGTCAACCTATTTATATTTTCAGAAACCTTTGTATGGTCACCGAAGAATGGATGGGCCCTGATGTCTCCGCTCTCGCTCTTTAGCAGTCCATGACCCAGCGTCACAGCGACAACCCCACCAATCTGAATTGCGTGTGCATCGACATCTGCACTCTCCTCCAGAAGGACAGAATAGACAGCACTCACACCTTGCTGAATTGTTCGATCGTCGTCCGAAGCCGTCAGATTCGCAGGAAATGACCACTTTCCATCAACCAAAACCGGGTGCCATGGCGTTACGATCAAGTCTCCGACACGACATACTTCCAAGTCTTGTTGCTTCGCCTTGCTCGAACCTAAGTCATCTGAACTCTTTCCTAGGGTCTCCACCAAGGCGCGGACTTTTCGAGATCCCTTTGGTGTCCACACCTGCATTCCAGGTCTCAGATCTTCAACCGCGATGCTCTTAACCTTTTCGCTTGCCAAATCGCCGCCATCACCTAGCCTCACCATCATACCACCAGCGAAGCAAGGTGCGGAGGAGTCATTGTAATGACTCATCCTGCTGATTCTAGTATGGGTTTCCCCACTCCGAGGCTTGATGCTCGGCTTCGGAGGAGGTAGATTGTCAAACGCGTCATCCAGTTCTTGCCGGCAGCGCTTGAAGACTGGGCTCGCACTACCGTATTGAAGCGGTCCCGGGTCCTTGAAGGAGTTGCAGACCTGCTGTGTGTGTGCGTGTAATAGCGACGGCACTGCATTAACAAGATTAATTAGTACACGATTGGGGGGAAGATCTAAGGAGTAGGTTGCTAAACTTACGGTAATGTTTACCCCATCTATTAAATTCTCCGGTATTTTGTATTGCTATCCTTACCTGACCCTGTGGTTCTACTCCATCAAGATCTTGCAACAAGCTTTGTATCAGCTCACTGTTAGCAGCAGGCCCATTGCGAATCCAAGCAACCAGTCCTCTCAGTCGCTCTATTATCTCGTCTTGCATCGGTGGGTCGCAATTTTTCAGGGATCTCTTGTTAGATAGGCTAGAAAGCGCCTCGTGCTCTCCACCAGCTTTCAACGGGAACAAAGAATTGAGAAAGCTGCAGATCTTGGCCCGGCAGACATGATATTGTGTAACTTCAGGCGACATCTCGGTACTCTCTTCGGGTATTTCCCATTCCGTCTCCAGACATGTGGACGTACTTTTGTTCTCACCACCAAAATCATAATTCAGTTCTGCCGTTGCGGACCATGAATGGTGGTAATGAGGCGGTAAATGAGTCGTAATCACTATATCCCGTGACTGACCGTACTGTAGGTTTCCGAGTGGGATGGTGAGACCGTTCGATGACGTTTCCGCAACAGGATTTGCGGAGGCATCTTCCAGGGACACTTCCAATGGCGCTTTAATATTGAGGATAGCCCCTTTCGCGAAAGTGGAGTAGAGGTTTGCTATGGCGTGGACGAAGACAGTTCCTTTCTCTTATTAGCACTGAGGGAGTTCACAACAGATTCACGAAACTAAAGGGCCTTACCAATCATACCAGCGTCTGGGATGAACGCATAATTACCTCCTCCGATCTCAGCAATTGACTGCAGCAATCCTGACCGTAAGCTGTATCCGAACCCAAAAGTGTGAATTGAGGGTGGAACCCTGCCCTGTTCCCACTCCTTCTCGATGATGGGTCTCAACTTGGGCACATAACCTTTCGCAGGACCTGATCTCCGATTAGCATGTACGTCCTATTTTAGAAAACACCTCGAACTCACACATGTAATTTGGCATTCCATCGGTCAAGATATACATTGCTTGGGTTTTATCCTTCCCACGATATCCATTCTTGGTATGCTCCTGCTCAAACAACTGTCTACCAGACTGCAGTCCTTGCCAAAGGTTAGTCGCCCCATCCGGCGTCAATTCATTCACTCTCTTTAACGTCTCTCTCTTTGATCGGTTCGTCATCGGTGTCAATCCCTGTACAACCTCTGCGTGGTATGAGAACGTTACAATTCCAAGTCGATCTCCCTCGTTCAATGTCTCGATAATTGTCCTCGCCGCATGCTTTGTCAGATCAAGGATGCTCAGACCTGTGTGCTCCGTCTTGCCGCCAACACTTGGCATTGGTGCACTATCTTGCATGCTCCCTGACACATCAATCACCAGCACCAAGTCAACAGGTGCATGGCTCTGGTAAGACGGACTGCCGTAAACAGGAGTGGTAGGGGGCCGAACTGATACAATGAAACCATCATTAAGTGGATGAAGGGACAATGATGCGTCTTCTGACGGGATTGGCTCCATGGTTTTCTCGCGAATAGGGAGTATGTCAGGGATGGATTCACTGCTTGGTGTGGATTCAGAGACAGATAGCATGCTGATGAAGGAGTTCTTCATTGTGACCTAGTATGAATCAGAATCCAGAATCATGAGTCACAAGAATATTGAGGGTTATCTTACCATTGTGAAGTCTTTTGATAAATGTGCGAATGATATTTGGAATTAACGAGACTGGTTAAAAGGAGGAACAGAATGTTGTTACAGATAAAGAAATGGAATTGAATTTGTGTCACTCGAGTTCTTGAACAGTCTCTCAATGTCATACTCGGTTACCTATATACGAAAAGCTACGCCGCATGACTCTTTTCCATGCATGTTCGGACCAGGCAGTGAAAAGGCATACCCAAAGCATTCGTGCCCTTGAACTAAACTCCAATTGAAGAAAGTGCAGGCAGTCAGGTCAGCCACGAGCACCCATGCCTGGCTTCTGCGCTCAACTAGCCTGAACCACTGGCTTTCTACGAGAAAGGAGCAAAATCATGCTAACACGACGTACACGGGATTCACGCTGCGCCTTGCTGGTTAAAGCATAATGAAGAGTTTCACCGGGTAGCCTTGATCTAGGGCATGATCTCTTGCCCCACGTCTAGCGTTCAACTGATTTTCTTGAGCAATAGACAAGAAGGCAGAGTCATAATGGCCTTAACACAGCGGCGCAGTCATAGCTTGTAAGGCATCGTCAAGGTGGAGAAGCAAATACTAGTGCTTTTGTCATAGCAATACGTAGCAGAGTTCAGACCGTGGGACTGAAATTTCACAGCCCGCACCCTTGGTTGCTGACTCTTTAGTGCATCCTCCATGGTTAGCCTAATCGGGGAGACCCACTTCGTACTGGGAACCAGCATTAGGTACGGTACTCGATAAAATATGTTAGGACTAAAACCCGAAAGAAGAGGTTAAGAAATGACGTCGATAGGTGTGGTTCGAGAAGGCGATTGGATGGTGAGAGAGACTCTAGCAGAGTGCACAGTCGAACGCTGTGATTATGGTAACGCAGCCTCGATCACGTTCAGGGTTTCCGAAGAAGTATATCAGAATTTCTATGACTGTTTTCCCGAGAGAGAAGAACTTAGAGGATGATAAAACTGGTGCTTGGATACCTCAAGACTAATAAAAGCACTATTGATGAGCCTGACTGAAATTAGACTATCCTTACGCCATTTGGTTACGTACAATGGTTTCAGTATCGTTAAATTAGAAGCTCAAGCAGGTATCCAAGGAAATGACTCCAAGGTCTGTAGCAGAACACAGCTTCAGCAGATGCTCGATAGCTCGAGCCGGATTTCCTTTCGGTTGATGATGACGATGGTGATTGATCCTTCAGTGAAAGCGCGCTAATATATGAATTGTAGCCTTGATGCAGTGAGTTAGTGTAGACGGTAGTAGACGGTAAGGTTGGATTTCATGACTTCAATCCGAAGTTGAAGGCGCGCCTCGTTGACCAAGTTGTGAAGAAGTTTTCATTAGCGTAAACTAAAACGAAGACCCGCCAGCGTCGCAATTCTTGTCTGATGATTCTGGCAAATAGCCATTATCTGGGTACATGGATTGACCGTATAGAGGTTGATAGTAAGGCAGATTTTCAGTGGCGTTGGTGGCGCAAATTAATTACCTTGTCCTGGGGCGAGAAATGGTTGTTTTGGGCGGTCGTGGCTGTGTGCGCAGTCGCACTTGGAACACTCAACTTTGGGAATCAACGACAGTCAACGGCTGCATTCCCTAAGAAACTGCCGATGAAAACCGAACATACGCAGTAGACTCTTCATCTTCGTCACACGATTCAAGCTATAGTACCATACATACAATGGCCTTGTTCGAGTTTCCATCGGTGTCCCTTGCCCGGTTTGATCACAACATAACGATTCAATTCCGAACTCAGAGACGCCTTCCTAGAAGACACTCTATGCTCTGAAGTGAAATCCAACAATCCAGACAATGCATTCTCTAATCTCATCCTATTGTGCCGAATCCGACGACCCTCCACCTTGTCGCGGCTTGGTCCCTTTCGTCACTGTCCTTGGCACGCATGCAAGTTCATCTCTATGGGACAAGTTAGTCAGTTCGTGAGTTGATATGCAGAGCATGGATGCATTCGTACCGCGCATGTCACCATCAGCGAGTGCCCGCACTCGATCAGCGAGATCGAACTAAATTCAGGGACCTCTGGAGATCTATGCCCTCTTCCTACAAAATGCCAAATCCATCAGCAAAGTGATACTATCAACTTTTCGCATGACTGTAGGACTCTTCCAAGCTGCTTGGTCAGTCCAGCGCAGATTCATCGATGAATCGGAATGTGCAGCCGCAGATTTCGTTTTCCCCGAGGATGGCAATTTTGCACCGGACGACCTCATAGTTCTCCGTCTCATACACCCGGAGCGCATCCTCATGGTCCTTAGTTTGGACCTGATATGCCCAGCCCTGGATTTTGCCTGGACCGTCAACCACGGCCTTATACCTACCTGCCCAGGTCTTCATGGTGCTGCCAGTAACGCTTGCGCTTTTGAGTGCTGGGCTCTCTTCCAATCCCAAAAGTCCGACAAGTCTATCGGGCTCTGCCAAAGTACCATAGAAGAAGTACCACACCGGATATTGGTCCTGACGAGGATAGTAAAGAGTCTGAGCTCGCACAGGACGGTGCTGCGGGAGGGTAGGATCCAAGCCCAGTGTAGGATATGGCGAATCTTGGCAAAGATCCTTCGCAGCCTGCGAGATCCGAACAATGACCGGCCAGTCTTTCTTGGGAATGTCTTCCCGGGTGAGGTGCGACTCGATCCGGTCTTTGGTCATCTGAGAAATACGATAGAAGCTCGCTTTTCCACCATCTCCTGTGCCCTCGATTACGGCTGGTGCTGTCGAAAGAGAAGCCGCATCTTGGATTTGTTTAGCGGTCCAGAGAGGGCCCCCAAGCTTAATGAGGTACTCGCTCACTGGGCCCCTTCTTAAGGCTGCCTTCATCTGTGTACCACGTGTAGGTGCTGGCGTGATGGGCGCACCACTGATATGTTCGAGAGGGATCTCAGATCCGCATTCCGTGCCTCTATAGCTTGCCAAATCGGAAGCCATGCGCTCTAGTTCGTCATTGAGGAACTCCATGGCTGCTTTTGTTGTATGGAACTTCTGATTGAAAAGGGGCAAGGCTTGGTATGTAATGTTTGATTAGACTCAGGAGTTGCGAGGTAATGTGATGTAGAATGGAACATATTAACGGAGAGGTAGGAACAATATGTACCCTTCTAGGTGGGTGAGGGGGTTGGGTACCATGAAACATTGTGACTCAAAGTTTGAAGTTTTCGAGCTTTGTCCGGAGATTCATGCCCTCATTTGTAGAGGACAAATCTTGAATTGACTTTTCTAGATAGTGAGGAGGCTGGATACTATAGAATATTGTGACTCCAGGTACAAAGTTTCCGAGCTTGGTCCGGACGCTCATAGGCTCAAGTGGAGGAGGCAAACCTGGAATTGAGCACGTTCATGTACCTAACGAAAGCAAGAACGGTCATTGAAACTTGGTATAATTGCAGAGCCTGATATTGAATACGTTCACACATTTCTCACCATTTTCGCTACCTAAATAGGAAATTATGAAGCTACTCGAATATCAGGTTTAATTTAAGTGATCTTCTTTGATCTCTGCGCAGGTCTCTCACCTCTGTGTAGGTTTCTTATTAAGAAGTAGTATTATTGGGGACTATGGTGGCTGTTGCCTTATTTGTACTAGCGCATAGTCTATATAGAATAGGTACTTCATACTAGGTCTACGAACCACAGAATTCTGTCACAAATTATTCACTTTATAGATCTGCTGGGGAGTGCCCTGTCTGTATTTCTACGAATATCCAATGTAATTTGCTATCTACGGCTACGGCCAAAGCGTCCTCTGCCTTGCCCCTGTCCGGCCTTACTCTTGATCTTCAGCCTGCGATAATTGGCGTGTGCCTGAGGGTTGACCTTGCGCCTGGGCTTCTTGGGCGAGTCGAGTCGTGCGCCTTGGCTATCTTGCGGCGCAGTGGATTCTAAAGACCTCGGGCGAGAGGGTGATTGCGCAGCCTTGCCATCTAGTGAGACCCCCTCGAAATTCTCACCAGCAAAACCAGAGTCGTGCTCTTCGTCGTCGCTGGCAGAATCTGGAAGGCCCGTGGGCTGACTATCCAAAACCACCTCTGCATCGCGCTCATCGCCATCCTGGAGGAGAGGTGTGGTTTGAGGTCTGGGTTTTGAGGCTACTGGTCGTACTGAGGGTTTTCGTTAGAATATTGTTTTGATACATGAAGAATAGGGTACTTACTATTGATGCGTTTCGTTTGTCGCTTCATTCCCCTCTTCTTCCACAGTTTTCTTGGCTGTCCATTTGCTTCTAATTCTGGATGATCCTTGTCTTCATCGCTAGTCTCGGCCTGTCTGTCTGGACCCAAAGGCATTGCGACTTGACTATCTTCTACCAGAACTTGCGGCTCCTCTCTGATGCTGGCAGTGCCCGTATCAGGTACACGTTGCGTTGGGGGGTTTCCACGACCTGCACACGCTTCTATCTCCATCTCACGTTGGACCTCCATTTCGTCTTCAAATTCCTCATCCTCCTTCTTTCTCAATCCTCGGATCATAGCACTCAAACTTCGCCCAAAACCCTTTCTCCTTTTGAAAACCGGTTCGCCACTTGCCGCTGTCTGCTGCCCACCAAATCCTTCATTGCCTTCGGGAAGAACATCTAACCTTACGCTATCCCTCCGTAAAAATGCGGGAGTTCGCAAATGCTTCGTGGAAGAAGACGGGGTGCCGCCCTCTTCCGCGTTCCGCTCGCGCTTGAGAGGTGTCACAATAGTATCCAAAAGAAAGCGTTTCCCAGTCGAGGTAGGAGTGCGCGTGAACCGTGCATGGCTGACTGTGTCAGGTGCTTCTTCATCGCCAACGGCACTATGAGGTCGCTTGCTTGGCGTGGCTGGAATATTCGTAGAAAGCGAAGATAATGGCGGACGATTTGAGTTCGCTTTGGAGGATGGAGAAGCTTGATGCGGAGATAGGAGGTCAAATAGGCCTAGTGGAATGCCGTCTTTTTGTGGTGTGGGACCAACAAAAGTAGGATAAGTTCGGGAAGGTGTTGCACTCGGCGATTGTCCAATAATTCCATTTTCATCTGTTTGTACTGTGCGAGATTTCGAGGGAGTTGCCAGTGGTCTTGAAGAGCGTCTGGACGGGGTTTCAGACGGGTGAATGAATGATTCATCGACTTTCTGGCGTTTTGCTGCTTGGCACGGAGTGGAAACCGTTATCTTGCCACTGAGTGATTCGCGTAATCTATCATATTCCTTATATTTGGAAGCTGCAATTCGTTGGTTTAGCCTAGTGCTGGCGTGATCTGGATATTCGTTGTACGTACCTATATCGGCATTTCCTTTTATATCACCTCGGCCTGGCTTTCGACCATCGTGAAGAGTAGCGAACTGCTTTTCCCATCGCTTGAGCTCGTGTCTGAGAGCAGTCGAGCGCTCCTGAACAGACATTTGTGAGGGAGAGGTCCGAAGGGTGGTGAAGAGGATGAGAGTCCGCGGAGGACGCGACGCGGACGCGTGAGGTCATCTAAGGCCCCACTACTTTGTCCTCCGCAAATCAACCACGCGTGCCACCTAAGGTACGCCGTACTTATCTGTTAGGAGCATTCTCCTTAATTATTCGCATTTGACTTTCCATATTTTTCGTAGTGTTGCTACCTCATGTTCTTAAGAGGTCTTTGGGGCTTATTTGGTGCTCGCCTGCATTGTCTCTTAATCCTTATGAAAATCATAGCCCTCTTCTTAGGATAGTACTCAAGGTTCCATACAAATACAGAGCATTCTCACGTGCAAAATGCCTCTAGACTCGGATCTTCTTTTGAAATTCCGATCCCTCGAATCTTTTTGAAATTCTATATCTCCTTTTCGCTCGTCTCAACAGCTTTCGCGGCCTCCTTCGCCCGTTCGATCTCCCACTTAAACTCCCGCAAACCCCTTTCCTCCCACAAGTTGAAGATCCCTCCCATCAAACCTTGCACGACTCCTACGCTCAATCCTAATGTACTAACTAGCATCAAGATGAAAGCGACATAGTTGTGAGGGCTCCACCACACGGCCACAAGACAGCCTACCGAGACGCCGATTTGGACTAGAAAGTGATATAGACGGAGACGGCCTTGTTTACGTTCGCGAGTAGTGTATGTGGACGTAATGGTAAGAATGTCGGTATAAACTTCGACAGGGAGAAAGGAGACGGAACTAGTACCCTGATCTGCTCGATGGGATGCTTTTGAAGGAGAGGAAGGAGATGAAGACGGCAAGCGGGTAAGCATTGCAGCAACAGAGAAGTGATCACTAAGGGAGCAATGCAATGTTGGATGGCGCTCTGTCATTCCCACAGTGGTAGATTTTACACGCCAGGGACTCTGCGATGCAGCGCTGCCGGCTACGGTGCTTTCGCCCGAACCGAAGAAAATATAGTCGAGACGTTTGGCGTGGGGATCAAGATCGCTTTCGGGTATTACGATGTCCTCGCCCTTGTCAAGCCGCTTTTGCTGATCTTTATTCCAACGCCATGTATTAAGGATACTGTCGCAAGTGGCCCCGTTCTCGGTGATGTTGAAGTCCGCGCTTGGTACAGGTCTTCCTCGGTTCCTCTCGAGTTCGTCTTCGGTTGATCCCAGGGATGAATCTGGATGTACTTCTCGCCAGACGTCTCTAACATGACCATGAGTTTCGATTAATTGATGGGCAAGTGACTTGGGTCGCATATTGAAATCGCCCAAGCCGATGACGAGATGTCCTCGCTCGGTGGCATGGCGCATGAGGCGGGCAATTTCCCATGCTTGGGCAGTACGGTGGCAGAGGTAAGAGTCACGATGCTCTGGCTCGTATGGCGCATGCAACTATTTTCACCACTTAGCGATCGCCCAATAAATTGAAGATATTTGCTTGAAGCACTATGGGACTACCTAAACGTACATGTGTACAAAATACCTCCACAATGTCTTTTGCATCACGCCCATACCGGATCCTTGCACACGCCACGCCTTTTCCCACAAACCAGTCTCCTCTTATTGGCCACGCCCCAGGTCTTCCATTCAAGGGGTATCGCACCATGTTACTTTCTTCTACTGGCCATCTTGAGAGTATAGCTAGTCCACCTCCAAAAGCACCACTGTAATAGAACTTTCCGAACGGTAATATGTGAGATGTAAGAGAGCGAATGGACTCATAATCGGCCCCTGTCCAGCATTCTTGAAGACCAACGATATCGGGAGGAGGATTCAAGGCTGCTATGCGCTTTCCGATCTCGGTGAGGCGAGCACTGCGATGTTTAGAAATGTATTTGAGCCCCCAACAATTGAGGGAGAAGATATTGAGCGTAGATGGAGTTTCAGAAGGGATTGAAGAATCCATGGCAATGCGATAACTCCTGAACAGATTCGTGAACTACTGAGTATACATTATGCAGAGCCCAAGAACTTCTCACATGTGTTCGAATTATTGAATCTGGGAGTCAGCCAGACTGATGGTGGCACTCCTTTCGTTGAAGTAGAGCGAGGACGGAAAGTACCTGAGCTGCTTCAAGGCGGTGGCAGAATAAATTACAGCGCTGGCGCGTTGAAGCTTTACACCTGCAACACACGCTCTGCAAGTCGCATTACGTGCGACGTCATGGACGAATACCCAGAATCATCTTCCAAGCGCACGCGAACTTCCAACGGCTATTCCGAATCTCCGAATGGCTATCGCTCCCAGTCTCCCAACGCTGCGCATGCCGAATCCACTCCCTTCCAGCTTGCGGAACGACCAGCGTCTGCAGTTCGTCGAGAGCAGGAATACGATGCCTATCGCGATGATACCCCCGATGAGCTTACTCAAACATTCTACACCCCTCTAGGTCATGGTTCTGAATCGAGCGAAAGAAAAGCATCTATCTCTCGCAGCCCACTGCTGAGGGCAATAAAGCCTACTACTTTGCACTATAAGCCACGAATGGTATTGCACGGTCATAAGAAGGGTGTTTCCATGGTCAAATTCTCTCCAAATGGGCGATTCATAGCAAGCGCATGTAAGCCATCAGCTGCATTGAGACAGCTCCATACTCGACGTTGACATGGGCTGACAGGAAATGGCTGGTAGCGGCGGATGGTATGGTGCGAATCTGGAATGCGCAAACCGGCAAACACGAACAGACTCTAGAAGGTCATCTCGCAGGCGTTTCTACAATAAGCTGGAGTCCCGATTCAAAGCTCATCGCATCTGGATCCGACGACAAAAGCATCCGACTCTGGGACATTGCAACGGTAAGCCGACCAACCTACCTTTTATCTCGCCGTCACGCCGAGAGCATTCGAGACCCGCCTCACAGACACACCCAGCTAACAATCCACCTTTTCCTATCTCTCCAGGGCAAACAACACCCCAAACCGCTCCACGGGCACCACAACTCGATCTACTCACTGGCCTTCTCCCCGACTGGCTCCACCCTCGTCAGCGGCTCCTTCGACGAAGCCGTCTTCCTGTGGGACGTGCGGACGCCGCGGCTGATGCGCTCGCTGCCCGCGCACTCGGACCCGGTCTCCGGCGTGGACTTCAGCCTGGACGGCACGCTGATCGCGTCGTGCGCGGGCGACGGGCTGATCCGGATCTGGGACACGCCGACGGGGCAGTGCCTCAAGACGCTGGTGCACGAGGACATGGCGCCGGTGACGGGCGTGCGCTTCAGCCCGAACGGACGCTTCGTCGCTGCGTGGACCCTCGATGCGTGTGTGCGGCTGTGGCGGTATGCCGAGGGGCGGTGTGTCAAGACGTATCAGGGGCATCGGAATGAGCAGTTTGCGCTGGGCGGCTGCTTTGGGGTTTACGGCTCTGTGGGCTGGGAGGAGGTGGAGGAGGAGGACGAGGTGGAGGTGGAGGTGGAGGTGGAGGTGGAG
>JAGFMJ010000506.1:0-17575 GCA_021030925.1 Trypethelium eluteriae
GGTGGGTGGAGGTGCGGCGGGAGCAGGAGCAGGAGCGGGGACAGCAGGTGTGGGTGTGGACGGGGATGGTGGTGGCGGGGATGATGGTCGGGGGGCAGTGGATGGCGAGGAAAGGTGAGATGGCTTCCCCCCCTCTCATTGCCATTCTTTTCTGTCTTCCTCAAGGCTCGTTCTCGTGCTAATTGAGGAGAGATGCATGCTGTATTAATCGTTTCGTTGACGGTGGAGGTAGGACGCGGTAGAGGAGTCCCTCATCTCTGGGCGTACTTTGCTCTCGGCCAGATCCTTCCCATGTCGTTCACGCTGAACTTGTTCTTCATCACGCTGCTTTGTCTGCCGAAGACTGAGGCGCGGAAGACAGAGAAGGGCAGGGAGACTGGGAGCGCGGGTTCTTCTTCGCCGTCAGCGATGCTGGGTGCTTACGGGATAGGGGGCCTCTTCATGGTCGTGCTTTACTCTCTGTCAAACTTGCAGGCTTCGCGTTGGTTCATGGATCTTTTTCTCTTCATGCGTTTGCTGCTTTTTGCGCCATATCTAATTCACAGCGTGGCTGGTAATGGAGGTTGGGAATTCCCGTTGGATCCTGTGTGGGAGCTAATGGGAGGTGTTTTCCTGGGACTATGGGTCGTAGTATTGAAGCTCGTGTTGGTGGATGGGCAGAACGTCGTTGAACTGGTGGCGGCGGCAAGAAGCAATCCAGCGGTAAGAGCCTATGTGGATGATATGCTAATAGGCGCGGTGAGTACTGGCTCTTGGATAGGGTTAGGTTTGCACAAAAGCTACTGATTCAATCAGAGAAAAATACGACGGAGCCCAATGACTTGGCAGATAGACCATAGCATGTATAGAACTCAATGGACACGAAGACTGACCTGAAGTTGTCATGACCGCCTTTCCAGTTTTCTTGGCTTCTTCTTCTGGCCTGAGGCGGATGCAGCCCCTGGCTTGCTTGATTCTGATGATCCAGCGGGTGACGACGCCTTCTTCGGCTTGCTTTCGGGGTTAATCGTTGTCTTCTGCGGCTTTGGCTTGGAGAGATCTTGGTTCTGCCGAGCTCGTAGATTGTCAAGTGTCCTCTGGATTGAAGCGACACTGTCTGGACGGAGTACGTTATTCTAGCGTACTCCAGTATACCATCTCGTAGTCTAAGAGATTCTGATAGCTTACTGTTTAGCTCTTGGCTCGACTTTTTGAGTTCGTTCAAGGTCGACATGTTGACCTTTGGCTGAGCAATGATTGACAAGTTCAGCAGAAGGATTCCAAACAATTGAGTTGTTTAATAGAGGTCCCGACCGTAGGTACGTGGGTTAGGTAGCGTGGCACTCGTGGGCAGGTGGATTGGTCACTCAAATTACGTGCGGCCCCAATTGCGTCACTCATCCCACTTCTATATCCTTTGAGTCTGCATTGAACTCCCCTATTCCAGTCCACCGTATTTGCTACACGGAGCTCAATCATGGTACCCCTGTAGCGTCGTCTCTCCACGACCTCATTGCGAATTAGGATATCCCAATACCGGAGTTTAATTAATCGTCAAGCCCTATCGACGACACATAGCGGCACGCCAAAGAGGGCCGGGAGGGTTCGAAGATGGCTTCGGTCTGTAGAGCGTGACTTCGACACGATTGCCACTGCCGATTTATACGGCTTTTGTATGAGGAAACCCAGAGATTGAGAAGGATGTTATGAATTGACAACAATGCTATAAATTAAAGGATATGAGGTAAAAAGCAAAAGTATTACTTGGATGCAAATACAATGCTCTGGCGGATGTTCGAAGATGTGGCTGTGGCCCCTGTTACAAGTAAGGGTTCTGCATAGGATCTCCAAATTTCTGTTCTGCATCGCATAATGTAGAAGGGTTCGTAAGTTTCGTATCAGAGTTTTATCATTTGGCGAAGCCAGCCTTTTGACTGTTAATAGTAGTATTACCTCTACATTCTCTCACGACATATCAACGGGATAGTACTCTACTCATAGCGATTATCGTCGACTCTTTCCCTGCTCTCCTCTTTCGGTTACGCTGACAACTTCGCCAATACCAGCTTCTTCCTGCTCGATCTCCAAGGCTCGAATCTCCTCACGGCAATCCCAGAACTTCTCTTTCGCAAGCTCAAATGCGTCTTTCTTGATCTCTTTCACACTCTTCTCCTGGTTCTCGCGATCACGTAAGGCATCTGATAGAAGTATCTCCTGCCACTGAAGGGACGTGCGTGCGAAGAAGTCTTTCAAGCTCTCAAATGGTCGGGGGTGTGGCTTCGAGTCTGTTAGGGCGGACGAATCTATCGGGTCCTCTTCAGTCATCGAGGGCACCGTTGACTCCTCGGTGACCGAAGATTCTGTTGGGGTTCTCGCGATCGCAGAGGTTTCGTCCTCCTGTGCGTCGTCTTCGTCTTCCATGTCCTCATCCTCATTCTCTTCATCATCCTCATCGCTGTCCTCATCTTCACTGCCTTGCCATTCAGGTAGATCACGCCTATAGATCTCGGTCACGCCGTCAAGCTTGTCGAGGTCAATGGATAGCATTTCGTCGAATGTATATTCTGCATCTCCCTTTTCGAAAGTGCCACCGAAGATGTATAGCATATCATCTTGGACGGTCAGGGCGGCGTTGAATCGAATATGCGGCATTTCAAAGCTGACTGTCTTCTGTTGTTTTTCCGCCTCTTCCCCTTCCTTCCCATTCATCACATCGACCTCGTCCATATCCATTTCTGAGACGGCGCCCTTGGTTTCTAGCGCGGCAAGATTCCGCAGTAATTCCTCCTCTGCGACTTTTCCGCGCTGTCTTCTTCCCCGGTTGATGACAGGCGCTGCTTTGGTCTGCCTCCTTGGTTTACGTAGATTGAGTTGGAAGAAGCGATTGCGGTCGACATTCCATGCGAATAAGTCATTGAAGAATTCGCTTTCCATACCCTCCTCAGTCTGCTCTACATCGTGCACGCCGCCGAAGCAAACCCCACGGCCTCGATGATAGGTCATTTGCACGCCAGCGCGTGGCGGGTTAGGGGAGTTAGCTGGCTTCTTCCTTCGTTCCCAACGCACGATTGGAGGTGAATTTGCAGGACTTGTGGCATCAAGCTGGGTAACGCGGAGGAACCAGGTATCCTCATGAACTTTTGGAGACATGACGATACGGGAAGCTAATCCACTGCCCTTCTTCTGATTACCCGATGTCTTGGTTATCTTGACTCGGGAGTAGCCTCCATACAGGACTGCGCCAGAGTCATGAGGGAGAAGCGAGAACGATGATCGAGCGTCCGGTTTCTGTGAGAGTGTGGGACAGTGCCAGATTTGCTCTCTGCAGTCGTAAAGCCAAACGTCTTGTAAGTACTTGGTCTGTTGTGATGTGTCTTGGAAACCACCAAATAGTATGATATAGTTCTTGAAGTATGTCATCCGATGTCCGCTTCGCGCCGGTGGGCCTTTACCCTTGGTCTCCAATTTTGTCCATTCCCTACTAGAAGGATCAAGATACCAAAAGTCATTGTAATGGTAGAAAGTGCCCTGCTTGGGTGAACTGAATTCGCCTCCAAATAGATAGATACCTCCGGTATTGCCCCCTCGACACCAAGCATGCCCACTTCGCGGCAGAGGCGAGTTTGGGCTTGTCACCAGTCGCCAGGTGTCATTTTTGATATTATAGACGAAGAGATCATTGTAGAAGCGAGCAATGCTCTCAACGAAGGACTCACCTCCGAATAGGAATAGCTCATTATCATTGGACGGAGATGCAATTAGTGCGCTCGAGCTTCGGGCAGAAGGCGGTTCTGATGGCGTCTCTGTGACTTTCAGGAACTGCTCCTGCTGCCTTGCGTACTCTGCGAGCACCGTGTCCAGGTCAACATCTTCAGCTTCGCTGTCGTCGTCCTTGGATTTGGTTTTGGCCTTTTTCTCTTTTTGCGCCGCCTTTTTGTCTTGCTTCTGTGCGACGCGAATCTTTTTTTCTGCCGCTTTGGTCTTCTTATCTTTTTTCACCATAATCTAGATCTACAGGGTTTCTCGGGAAGAGGATTTGTCACGCGATGCGCAATCAGCGAGGATGATGTTCGTATCAAGGTTTTGCGGATTACAGTATGTGCTAGTGTAACAATGACCAGGGGGCATCGGTCCCGCAATCTCGATGGACTTTTCAACTCTTATGTACATGCATAACTGGAAGAAGTTAAAGTTGATGCATCCTGTATCAATACTGCCCCTTCCAACTTGCATTATTAGAAGCGGTTACTAATATCAAGTCTTCATGATTTATCAAATAGTGTGGCTCCCATGCATTTGTCAAGCTCGTCACATTTCCAGTTGATCTTGAGTCTTCCAGTAACGGTTATAATTCCCCCATCATGGCAAGGATACCAATTCCAATTGCGAAAATTCTTGAACAAAGGAGCCACATTGTTCCAGGTAATTAGCCAACTTATGTCGCTCGATCAATTCCGACTCTTGACTGACTCTTCAACCAAGGCAAGCTTCGAGTGACGGAGCACTTCTTCGAGGTGCCTCGTGATTACGACAAGCCTGAAGCTGGGACCCTGAGATTATTTGCCCGTTCAGCAAAGAAAGCAGAGAAACTTGCAGATCAAGAGGATGAGGATCCGAAGAAGAAGCAGTTGCCATGGATGGTATGATGCCAAGCACCGCTACTGTTTTGCCCAACGCCTGCTTATGGTCCTGCTATTAATTACGCACAGGTCTATCTACAAGGCGGACCCGGTTTCGAGTGCCGCCCCCCGCAAAATTATCCATGGACAAATTACATTCTTGATAAGGGCTATCAGGTGCTGCTCTTGGACCAAAGGGGAACAGGACTTAGCACGCCCATCTCTGCCAGCTCTCTGGGCCTTCGTGGTGACGATTCTGTGCAGGCCTCTTATCTGAAGTCCTTCCGAGCCGATAACATTGTCCGTGACTGTGAAGCTATACGACAGGCATTGACAGCAGACTATCCAGAACAGAAGCGTAAATGGAGCGTGATGGGCCAGAGCTTTGGTGGATTTTGCATCACGACCTACCTCTCATTTTTCCCCGAAGGCCTCCGCGAGGCTTTCCTATTCGGCGGCTTACCACCAGTTGGGCATGGTCCAGACGAAGCATACACGCGCCTTTACCAGAGGGTACAAAAGCGCAACAAAGCCTATTATGAGAAATATCCAGAGGATGTCGACCGGGTAAAGAAAATTCTTCGACTTCTCCAAAGGTTTGGTAATAGCACTGTGAGGACGCCTGGAGAAGGATCTCTTACTGCTAGACGCTTCCAACAGCTTGGCATTAGCTTTGGCTTCCATTCTGGAATTGACTCCGTGCATGAGATAGTTTTGAGAGCCTCTAATGATCTCGAGATCTTTGGCCATTTGACCCGACCTTCACTATCACAAATCGAAAAAGCTCTCTCATTCGATGATAATGTGATCTATGCACTTTTGCATGAGCCACTCTATTGCGAAGGAATTGCGCCCAGATGGTCTGCCCACAGAATGCGAGAGAAATTTTCCGAGTTCGATGCTGAAAACCTTGATCGGGAAGGGCCTGTGTACTTCACCGGCGAAATGGTGTACCCGTGGATGTTTGAGGACTTTACCGAGCTTCGCAAACTTGCTGGCCCTGCAGAACTCATTGCCCAAGATTCGGACTGGCCGGCGCTCTACAACACGGAGCAGCTTGAAAAGAACGAGGTTCCAGTCTACGCAGCCGTGTACCTTAATGATATGTACGTGGATTTTGAACTTTCTCAAGCGACTGCATCGATGATCAAAGGTTGCAAGACTTTTGTGACAAATGCGGTATACCATGACGGTATACGGAGTAAGATGGACGATGTTATGAAACACGTATTTACTCTACGAGATGATACCATTGACTAAAGATCTGGTAATGGGTGGCTGCAACGGTTGAGCGCAGCGTACCGATCAACACAGGGTAAATAGTCATGACCAATACAGTACTAGGACAAACAAAAGTGTTCGGGCAAGACCGAGCAATCTTCACGCGCTAGCGAGCGGACCCTTTTTTCGCATGACTGTACGTCCATGACGTGATATTCATGTCTTATTTTCTCCGCTCGCTTTTCAACTGCTCAAATTTCTCAACCGCCCCAGCACCATGTCTTTCCACATCCTCCTCCCATAGCCATTTAAAACGTGAGCCGAGGTTCTTTTTCAGACTTTCCTTGTCGTCTTGAGTCTCCTCAAGCTCAAAATCATACAGTTTCCCGGTTTCCCTACTACAGGAAACCAGTCTCTGCGATCTTGGTCTCCTCACCTCATCATATACACTGAATGCGGTTTCAAGGTCCCTCACATCTGTTACCTTGGCCAAGATGTTGCTCAGCACGTATGCGTCTTCGATTGCCTGACCAGCGCCGGCACCACAATGAGGGGTTGTCGCGTGGGCTGCGTCACCGAGAAGACAGATGCGGCCTTTGTAGTACGTTGGGGCTGGCAAATGATGAAACAAAGCCCAAACGTCGGGCTTCTGCATCATGGAGAGGATCTTCTTCACACTGTCACCAAAATTCTCGAAGTCGTGGTCCATGTCCTCCCTGTTCATAGGTACAACCCAACGGTCATCTTCCCATTCGTGATCGAACCTAGTACGGAAAGCGACGACTTTTCTAGTCAGAGGAATGTGCGCCGTTGAACGTTGGAGGACTTACCATTCATGGTACGCCCCTTCTGAATAGGGAAGGTGAGAAGATGGCCGTCATATCCAAGATACTGTTGACTGTTACGAGCTTCCTCTTCGCCCAGCACCTGGACGGCTTCATCCATAGGGATCAGTCCACGATAAGCATATGTATGTGTGTATTGAGGATGCGAGACCGGGCTTTCCTTTCCCAGTACAATCTGTCGTGTACGACTTTTGATACCGTCACAGCCCACAATGGCAGAATGTTTTGCCGCGGTACCATCATGGAAATGTAGTGTTACATAGTCGCCATTGTCTTCTATCTCTTCGAGTCTTTTGGAGAAGTGTGCCACGCCTTCTGGGAGGAGCTTAACAAGTTCCTCAAGGTAAGAGGCACGATAGACACCACATTGGCCAACTGGAGGGCTAGCAAGGTCTGTAATGACGTCTCCAACATGATTCGAGCCGTCATGTTTGTCTTGACCATAACGGAAAGTGAACCATAGGTCTTTCTTCGACTCCCAAGAATTGCGGGTTGCGACTCGATGAAAAGCCTCTTCTATAGCCGGATCGATAAGACGCATTGCCCAGACGGCGTTAGGACCGAACGAGACACCGGCGCCAATCTCGCCAAAGGCATGAGCTGATTCGTACAAAGTGAAGGGAATATGATTGTGAAGGAGGCCTATAGCGAGTACAACGCCGCCGATGCCCCCACCAACGACGGCGATGTCGAAGGGTTTGGAAGGAGTAGAAGTGGAAGTCATGTTTTTGAAATAGCAATGTTATGAGTGGCTACAGAGCTAGGTCTGATATCGAATGCGAATAGTAGTAGTTTGAGCTTTTATACCTAGTTTGACGCAGCTATTGTACGAGATCATTACTGAATTAGGGAAATGCGTATGGTATTGCTTCCGAGGTCATTGAGAACCTCCGCAACTCTCCGGGACGATGCGCTTGGAGCAGTGCTTTCCGCTGCCTGTGAAGGCTTGCAGCACGTTGATCTGTAATGGATGCAGCACGCTGAGACCGCATACAGCGCTACGCTTATCTCGGCAAATTCAGACTCTAGATCGAAGAATAAATAGTGGAATTGCAACTTCCATAGTAAATTCAGTAAGGTGCGTGAATTTTGACGTTGTGCGGGGGTTTTGGCGGATCGTATCCATCTCGCGCACCGTCTCTTATAGTGCGGAGTACTGTACAATAGGTACGGAGTACTGGGACAAAAGTGCTCCCAGCGATTTTGCGGCACCAGCGAGCGGACAGTTTTTTTTGCATGACTGTAGAAGAGGTCTGAGATAAATCACGCGCGAAGTCCGTTGGAGCATTAAGAACACATGTTTTCGCTCGGCCTCGACATAACACGATGATTGTTGCTGTCACCGGCTTTAATTTCGCGACAGTCAGAGCGTTCGTCCACAAATAGAATAACTAAGTTTATGCTTGTTATGCGGCACAACATCCTTGGGTGCTTGGTAAGGCTATGGCAGCGAATGACTGGCCCAGAATTCGGAAACGGCCCACTTCTGCCTAAGCGTGTTTACTCGGGGTATAAGAGTGCCGAATGCATCCGGTTGAGAACTAGAGTCGTTGATGAAGCTCAACATGTACCTACATGTAGAGTCCGCCAGCATGATGGGATTTAAAGTTGTTTCTGTCGAGAGAAAGGATGATCCAGATGCAATGGCATCATCCTGTCTCAGTTGTTGTGACGATAGAAAGATAGGCAGGTACCTACCTTAGCGAGCGGGCGCAACCTTAAAATGAAGCATGGCGGAAGGAGTGGAAAGATTGGAAATTGGATTGTTTGCGCGATTGGCCAATGACGCCCGAGTTTCCCCTGAAACGCAGGCTAAGCAGGGATTTGCTGGGGGCTCGAGCTCCAGCTCTCACCCGCGTCAATCTGCCTGAACCTGGCAGTGCTGAACCGTCGAGCGACCCTCTCCCTCTCCCATCTCCCCGTGCTTCCTAACCTTCTCTACAACCTTCTCTGCGTCTCGCAGCCCGTCACTCGCTTCCACTACCATCAATTCGCGTCTGGTCGTCGCCCTTCTCTTATCGACGCCAGTTCGCAGCCATTCTCTTGCTCTCTTCAAGAGCCTATCCACACTCCCGGATACTCTGTTACCTTGGCGCACATTCCTTAGGTGAATTCACTGCTGACCCGCATTCCTCTGACCCATACGCTGTACTCGCCTACCTGTCGCTCTACCGCGCGTGATCCCCTCAGATTCAGTTTCAATCGGATTCACTTGGTTCAATATGAGGCATCTACACCATTCCCATAATAATCATATACGAAATTTGGACCCAAGCATGGGCAACCTGGATCCGCAGGTCGTAAACATGGAGAACATGGTCCTGGAAAAGAGAGATCCCCAAGTCGAGACAAAAGTCTCAGTCGTTCTGGTTACTGCATCAAAGACCTTTGCAGGTCCAGTGGCTGGATATACGACCTTAATTCCTTCTGGATATGGTATCAACGACGGCACCCTCTCAGCCCCTACGACGGCCCAGCCGACGTCCCAGCCAGAGCCAACTACACAAGCGCAGTCATCATCGACCAAGCCAAGGACTTCTGATCAGCCCACTCAACAACCTCAAGCCACCTCCTCACTGCAATCCACGGCGCAGCCATCATCATCAACGCCATTATCATCGTCACCATCCGCACATCCATCGTCAAATACAGGGCTTACTCGATCCGCCTCAAGCACTGTAACCTCTCCCTCTACTGCTACGGTCACTCCTATATCGTCGTCTGCTCCAGAATCCTATTCGATTGCTCCATCGGGAACCACGGCTCCCGAAAGCGCTACCACCGACAACAGTAGCACTGCTCCCGTTGTATCCAGCTCGCCTTCCGAGGTGCCCAAGAGTTCCAGTGGGATGTCCGGAGGTGCCAAGGCTGGCTTAGCATTCGGGATCATTATTCTCGTTGCTCTTATTGCCGGCGGCGTTTTCTTCTTGTGCCGTCGAAAGAGGCGCCAAGGGGACTCCCAGGAACGGCTTGAGGATGACGAGAAGACGGCAGCGCCAGTCATGGCAGCTGCCAGCTTCCCCGAGCGCGCTCCAAGCAGCCGAAGTGTGAGGACGGCGTCAACTGCACCACGGTTGAGTCTGCGTCCTGTTACACAATTTTCTCCAAACCTTGGTGCTGGTGCAGAGCGCAAGAGTTTCGGCAACAAGTTGGAAATGACCTCGAACCCCAACGCCACTGCGCAACAGAGCCGAAGCATGTGGGAGCGACCTGGCGAACGGAACGACGTTGTGGAGAATGTCAACCCATTTGAAGATCATGCCGCCAGTGCTCCTGCTCTCGTTGCCGCTGCCCCTGTTGCCGCTGCCGCTGGTGCTGCTGCCGGCACTGCTGCTGCAAGAAATCGTCGCTCAAGTGATGTTGTTCCCAAGCCACTCAGCGTCAAATCAAATAACTCGCAAACCAGCTTGGCTTCTTCTGCAGGTAATTCTGGTCACTCGGATGCTCCATCGAATGGATCCGAGTTTCATCTTGGTACTGCTTCAACAGCGTCTTCAGCCATTCCCGCTGCTGTTGGCGCTGCTGCCGTTCCGGCTAGCTTGTCTGCACCTTCGGCACCACCAAGCAATGTTCACCGTGTCCAAATGGAATTCAAGCCTTCTATGGAGGATGAACTTGAGCTTCGCCCTGGCCAACTAGTGAGAATTCTACACGAATATGATGATGGCTGGGTAAGTAGCATCCCTAGCGAACGACATCGATTGTTACTAATGTCCTCGTTAGGCCCTTTGCATTCGAATGGACCGTTCCCAACAAGGTGTTGCTCCACGCACTTGTCTCTCAAAACTGCCGCTCAAGCCTCGTCCCGCTGGGTCTCCGACTCAGCAGCCCGGTCCTCGACCCACCGGGCCTCTCCCCATGCGACCACCCGTCGGTCCCAGCAGTATGGTACCTCGTCCCCTGACACCCACTTCTGGTCGCAACTCCCCAGTCAACCCGTTCGCCGATGGTGCTACCCCCAGCAGTGGTCGCGCCCGCTCCAAATCTAATGCTGCGCCACCCCAACAGTCCCTATCGCCTAGCAACGAGCCAGCGATGCCAGGCCAGCAAAGTCGACGACGCTCCAAGAGCGTGACCGATCTGCAGCCAAAGGTATATCAGGATCCCGCGTCGTTCCGCATGCCCTTTGCGCACATGAGTACTAGCTCCCTTGGCTCGCTAGGCTCCATCTCCTCCGTTCCATCGAGGAAGCCTGTGCCGGGGCAGTCGCGATAGTTCATCTATCCTTGACGGATTACCACCATATGGAACTTTATCACTATCGGCTTGACGTCGCAGGTCTCTCTGGGGAAACTACATGAAGACGACTGGAATCGCTAATCGGGATGGAAATGAACAGAAGGAAATGGATAGGAGTTCTATTGCTCCCCTTTTTGTTTCTTTTCTCTTTTTCTACTTTAACGGTGTTGAACGGGATCTCGACGAAATTAAGCACGGGACGTATGCACCTTCCCCTCTGCTCCCCTCATATTCTGTCTTCTACTTGTTTCTTCTCTGGCCTCTTCCTTAATCTCCTCGACGGTACCACGATGGATTTGCAAGTCTCGTGCTTTCTACCAAAACTTGGATACAAGATGGCCTTCTGTGATGGACCAGTTTCATCCCTCTTATTAATTCAAGATAATTTTCGTGCTCATCCACTTCGAGATATACCCTTCTTGCTCGGACCTGCAAGGCGCAACTTTACCGCTTGCTGAATTGCTGGCTGGGTGTCATTTACCTGTTCGATTCGATGTAACTAGTTCGAATTAGAGAAAAATGCTCTATTATGAAATATATACTGTGTGTAGCAAGTATATCTATGTGAATGCTTTCTTGAGGTATGCGTCGTAGATCTCGTAGAAGAGGGTAGCTGAAGCGTCTTGTTGGATGCAAGCAATATCTGCTATTGCTCTGAGGCCAGAATGTGCTGCAAGAGAAATCTATCCATGTATCTATAACCTCCCACATATGCGCCTATAATTCTCTATTGAGTCCCGGTGCAATCCCTTTTTTCAGTGTGACTTTTCTCCATCTATCTTGAAGATGAGTGTCCCAAGCCCATCTATCGTTGCTTCATCCCTAACCCATTTCTCATCTTCTCTTCCTCCTTTACAATCCGAAACGGCAACCCGGTGCTCACCCCACAGAGCACGAACAATGCCCACTTCCACCGAAACGGGTTGATCACAATGACAAACAAGAACCAGTATAGCAGCTCCGAGTAGGTGAAGAAATCGAACGCCCCGCCAGGCGCACGCGCTTTGATCCACCTCGTCATATCAATCCACCGCTTCATCCACTTCTCGTTCGGCCGCGCCCACGGATCCACCAGGAACATAAGCAGAAAGCGTGTATAGATACCAATGTGTAAATTCCCCACCGTCCCGATGGCATTGACATACGTGCAGTTATTCGCGCAGATGTCCATATGTTCCGGTGGAAACACTTGTAAGTACCAATTCGGCGGCTGGTACGGCGGAACAAAGCACTCATTAGGCAGGAATCCCAGGCTCGGACGAGCATACCCCGTGGCAAGGATACAGAGGTCGCCCTCGACCAGCTTCTCCCTGCCCGGGCCTCCCTTCGGCACGCCCTGGGCCCGGTGGTTGAAGCGGATGCCAGTTTCCTCGAACCCGACGATGTCGCCGCGGAGCCAGCTCGCCCGGCCGCTGCGCACAAGATCCATCACTTCGTCGTTGACCATGGGCGTCTCGGTGAAGAGACCCGTGGAGGAGCCCCGGGGCGGAGCCATGTCTGCGAGGTCGCGGTAGAAGAGGAGGCGCAGCAGCTGCTCAGGGATCCAGGAGAAGAGGGTTTCCTCGCCGAGGACGTTGAGCGCGAGGAGCATGTCGATGAGCGGATTGCGTGGGACGATCCATTTCTCGGAGCGTGCGAGTACGGAGGTGTGCTGGGCGGAGGGGGAGGCGTGGGCGACGAATTCGAGGGCTTCGATGGCGGAGGCACCGCCGCCGATGACGAGGACGCGCTTGTTCTCGGCGTTGACGCCGTCAAGTCGCGAGGAGTGGACGATTTGGCCTTTGAACTTTTCCTGGTTGGGGATATGAGGGATTTTGGGGTCGCCGCAGGTTCCAACGGTGGCGATGACGCCGTCGAAGCGGCCGTTGGAAGGGTCGTTGATGATCCAACGTCCTTGGATATCTTTGTAGACTCGGGTAACTCGGGTTTCAAACTTTGTTTTCTCTTGTAGCCCGTAACGCTCCCACAATTGGGTGATTTGGCTGACGATTTGTTGGCGGTCGGGGTATCCTTTGCTCCATTTCACGGAGGGATGGAAGCGATACATGACACTGTGGATTTGAAGGCCGGAGGTGTTGTTGACTTTCTGGATTGGGATATTAGATAGGGAGCGAAGTGAGACAGAGCATTTGAGAAAGCTTACACTCCATATCCCGCCCAAAGCATTGCGATCTCCTGCTTCGAAAATAGTACAGTCGAAACCATGTCCTACGACGTGAGAAGCGGATGAAATACCGCTCAAGCCAGCACCAATTATGGCAATCTTGGGTCGGCTCAATTCAGCCGTAGGAGGAGGAGGGGCAGGCGCCAGAAGCTTGTTGATGAGAAGTTGGATGATTTGGTATATGAAAAGAATTGGGCTGTGAATAACTTGTCGGAGGAGTCCCTCCACGGAGAGTGCCATTGGAATCTGAGCTGAATAGCAGTCTTTTTTTTTTTTTTTTTTTCAGACAATCGGAGACGCAGGAGGAAAACAACTGGGAGCTCGAAGGCAAAACACGATGGTGATTGAGAGCTAGGGAAGAGAGTTGTGGATCTACGTCATATTTGAATCAATGGTGGGGTCTTTTGTTTGTGTGCGAGTATGTAGTCTGTACCTGTGTGCAGCAATTGTGAAAGAGCGCGCACTAAGTGAAGTGAAGGAAATAAAAAGCTTTTCTTTGTGACAACTTTACTTTCACTTCACCATCACGATACAATCGAAGCTGAACTCCATGTCTCAAAGCCCATCACCACTTCGTGATCTCGAGTCATGGCCAGAAACAGAAAGCGAGGCAAGCGCGGTGGAGACGGCAGAGGGCGCAGGGGAGATCGACAGGGACGCGATGACGCCGGGCCCACCCAGCCCCAGTCGCGCGACTTCCAGTCCGAGCCCAGCCAATCGCGTTTCCGCTCTCGAGATGCTGGAAATGGCAGCAGCGCCGCTAGAGACGTCAGTGTAACTCGATCCAACAGCTCCCAGACTTCGAATCATCCCGCCTTCGACCGGCTCCCACCCTTCGTTCAAGAACTTCTCAATGTTTTGGACAGGTCGGGCCCGCCAAAATTAGATAAGGACTTGCTTCATGATTTATACTTACACATCATCAGTGAAAGCACCAGCGACCCATATTCACCAAGCGCGTACGCCCTTGAGCGCGCCAGAGATCCCCTGAGCTCCGCTGTTGTTAACGAAAAAACATCGCTTCGAGCCCAAGAAAATCCTCTACCTGACTCACGTACTGAGAACGCGCCTACGGATGCCACCGATCCGAAGTCAGAACCTTTGATGCCAACTATCTCTACTCCTTCCCTCGACCAGTTCCTGCAAGAGATTTCTGCCTTACTACGTGAACGAAATGGCGTCAAGATTGCGAGCTATTTGCTCATCGAACCACCTTACCCTGCAGCCTACGAAGCTTTGATCGGTGAGATCAAGCAACACTATGCAAAGGATAACGCACATGCGTTGGAGAACAAGCTCAAAGCAGCTCTACCTGAAGCACGCGACGGTTTGGATGGCTCACCTTGGACTGCATTCATTACGGTCATGATCACTTATTTCGGCTTCTTGCGTGACGTGGATATTGAGAGTCTCCTTCACACGTATCGCCTATTGAGTAACTTGGTCTCGTACGTCCGCGATGTCCCACGTCCTCTCCAACAAATGCTAACTGAAACCAAAGGAAGTGCAACAGCGCTCTCAAACATGCGTCCATGGGCGTCCTAATTCTGCCAACAGTCATTGCATACTCGCGGGTTTTTGCAAGACTCGCTACGGGCTTGGAGAAGCAGCCGGAGCTCATCGCGCACGAACAGCCAAGGACAACGGAAGGGGAAGGTGCACGAGAGACACTGCCGGAGAAGGCGGCAAACGTTATGCGACAGGCTCTCGTACTATGCCTCAAGGACAAGTCTCGTGCTATCAACAAACCTGAGGGCAAGCAAACAGGAATCTATGCCATCGCCAATATCTGCCTTAAGATTCTCTTCAACTGTCACAAGATCAAAGGTGCAGAGACAATCATCGCCAGCATTCAAGAAAACTCGCCTCCTCTGGAACTCTTCCCAGCCTCCGAGCGTGTCACCTACTTGTACTATGTCGGACGCTACTGGTATATCAGGCGGGAACCCTATCCCGGTCTTCTTGCTCTCGAGACTGCCTATCGTCAATGTCGTGCTGTGGATATCAAGCATCGTCGTCTGATCCTCATCTTCCTCATAGCTTCTAACGTGTGCTTGGGGCGTTTCCCTTCCCAGCAGCTCTACAACCGACCTGAGGCTGAAGGTCTTGCCGAGAAATTTCAACCCATCTGCCAGGCTATCGCAAAGGGAGATCTCACAGCCTATCGACAAGCGATCGATTATGACAATCCAAACACCGCCTGGTTCATGCATTATCGCATTTTCCTTCAGTTGCGCACATTCTGCGAGCTGCTGATTCAGAGATCCCTGATTCGAAAGACCTTCCTTCTATGTGGTGATCCGGGTGATGCGGAAGCGCGTAAAGCACCAACGCTCAACTTTAAAGATGTTCTTACTGTGATGCGCTTCTTGGAATCGAGAGCACTGGTACCAAAAGAGCAACAGGCGCCCCTGCTAGGCCAACGCACTATGAGCTCGGTCCCTGGACGTCAAATTCCGGATCCATTAAAGATCTTTGTTCATCCGGAGTTTGCGGATATCGTAGATCCCGAAGACCGCAAGCCACGAGAGATCACTGGATTCGAGATCGAGAGTACCATGAGCGGCCTCATCGCCCAAGGATTTCTTAATGGCTTCCTCAGCCACCGTCAACAGAAGTTTGCCATCCAGGGCGCCGTTAAGAAAGGTGCACTGGAGGCAGGATTTCCTACTCCATGGGAGGCTTTCTGCGCGAGGATGGATGACGATGTTCCTGGATGGGTGAAAAAGTGACTAGGGGTTGCCTGGATGTAATCAGTGGCAAAAGAGGATGATGCACGAGAAATGACGAGAATGTAAAATAGCTACTAGAATCAAATGGATGCTTTGAAAATTACCCTATCTCAATAATGATGCATAGGCAAATGAGGTTAGCCACATGAGATGATGGTTTAGATCTTTCAGCTATACCGGCGGTGAGCAGAATACTTCATTTTCTTAAAATCTATGATATGGTAGAAGCAGGAGCTTTGGCGCACAAGATAGGCACGATCTATTGGAGCTAACCCCGTAGACTTATGATCAAGATTACGTGCTGAGCTCGATCGATTCGCATGCCGGAATCCACTTTTCGACTGTCGACGTCATTCTCACGCTGCCCCTCCCCTGCTTAACCACATATTGACATCTTTCTCTTGGAGACGAGATTGTACCAACAACCTCTTCAAAGCATATAGGAAGTAAGTCTCCGTTTCACCTCCTATTTCACACTCTATGCATTCTAGAACTCTACTGCAGAGAGGTTGCTTGCGTTCTTGCACACGGCACCAAAGGACCCCGCTTACGCTTGGTAGTACCTTCAGACCGGTTTCTCTACTTCCGACTACATTACCTTGTCAATCGAGGAGGCTTCTAAGCAGTAGAAACGACAAAATGTCTTTCAGCAACACAGATACAGGCGATAAGCCCGCCGATCCCTACACCCAAAAGAACCTCCAGGACCCCTCTCTCAAAGACAAGGTTGATGACCTAGTCGACTTCGTCGAGAAAAGCAAGTTCTGCATGATGACTACTCGGATAGCCAGCAACGGCCTGCTTGTCTCTCGCTGCATGGCTCTCGCCGCTAAGGTAAATGCTTTCTCCCGTTACCGCCAAAGGCTCTTCCTTTTCCTCTTCCTGCCCCTCTCAATCCCAAGCTTACTCGGCTTTAACAGGAAGGCAACGGTGTCGACCTCCTCTTCCACGCCAACTCCGAATCCGGCAAGACCGATGATCTCGAATCGGACCCAGACATTAACCTCGCTTTCCTAAACCCATCGGGAGAATGGGCGTCCATCTCCGGGCGGGCGTCCCTCATTACAGACCGCTCTGTCGTAAAGAAATACTACTCTACAGCCCTTAAAGCCTGGATTGGCGATTTGGGCGACGGAAAGCACGATGGTGGGCCCGAGGATCCAAGGATCTTGGTGATCAAGGTCAATGCAAAGACAGCACAGTACGCCATTGCTCGACGAACGGCGGTGGGTGGGTTTGTCGAATTTGCGAAGGGGGTGGCGACCGGGCAGGCGCCGGAGGTGAACAAGTTGAGGCACATTAGTGAGGAGGAGTTGCAGCAGTGGAGAGAGCAGGGGTCAAAGTAGATGGGATATTTAGGGGAGGCAAGAAAGATGTGTCAAGGGAAAGGAGATGTAGAATTCAACGATGCGTTCTGCCAGCTTAGAGGGGCACTAAGACGAGGCATGATTCAACGAAAACTTCCTCGGCTTTCTCTAGACAAGAATATGATTTCATGTTACTCGAATGTGTCTAATGTTATAGGCAACCATCTACCTTTTCTTCTTCTCATCCTCTTTTACCTCTTGTGGTATAGGTCTTAACATCTGGTAACACTCCATTAAGAATCGCCGTTCCAAAAACAACCTGCATAAATCAAGTCAGCGTCAACTTTCTTAGCTTTCATGCCATACCGCCTAGGAGGACTTACAGCAAACCTCCATAGACCGACCCAATCACGCCAAGCCTTCCCACCTCCCCTAGAACCCCATATTCACCACCCCATCCCTCCGTCCC
>JAGFMJ010000507.1:0-17567 GCA_021030925.1 Trypethelium eluteriae
GATGGGTTAGATGTCTTGGTGTATGTGTTGTATGGAAGATGGGTAGGAGGGGTCAAGTGGGGGTGGGATTTGGGAAGGAGATGCGGACTTAGAGAGGAGCTTGTAGATATAGGGGAGGTGCATTTCGAGACTGTGCTCGTCCTCGTCGACGCTGAGGGACATCTTGTCGAATTTGCTGGTTTGGTGGAGCGCGGAGATGGTGTCTTTGTCGAGGCGAAGGTTGCCAAGGGGGGTTTCGTATTCCTCGCATTGGGAGAGGGCGCAGCGGGTGAGGTAGAAGTGGTGTGAGGGTCCAAGCAGGAACACCCGCTTTCTAGCTTGTGTTAGAGAAAAGGATATTTGAGATTGGAATCATTGCGGAAACGAACGCCTTGGAAAGGTCTAACGCCTTGTATGCCCATGCTGCCGCAGGCCCTGAATAGGAGTATCCAGCATGACTAGAGCAGCACCGTGAGCAACTCCATTTCGCGATCAGCGCTCAAGTGAGGCTCACGGTGCAATGATAGCTCTACATCCCGGCGACGGTAGCTCTACAGCATTACTGCTGGAGGATTGAGGTCCGATAGGCTTTGTGCTGGAGGGTACTTGAGCAAGCCATCCGTCTAGTTGAGTGGAAAGTTGCTGTTTGCTGGAAGTATACCAGGACCCAGCATGGCTAGCTTCCCGGATGGACATTGGAATGATAAGATCCAGTAAAAAGTACGGCAAGATTCAAGATGGCGAATTATATCAAGCACGGATTACTGTGGATGGCAGCCGTTGGTGACGTCGGAGCTAGAGTCCGGGTCCGGATTGCGGTGCGGGATGACGGGAGGTGTGCCCCACGCTTCGCTCAATAGTCTAGAAGCTTAACCGATTCTACCAGAGAAGCAAAGAAAGCATCTCGATGATCTATCTTGTACAATTCATAGATCCCGGGGGAAGACCAACCCATCTCTCAGATTGACAAATACCTCTTCAATCCTTTTTCAACCATTGGGAAGTCTACCCCGATTTGAATACACAAACTGGTTCAGATGATGGAGGGCTGGGACACATCGCCCTTCTCTCATGTGACTCGAGAGGAGTGATACTGCTATTCAGAATGTGAGGGAAGGGCAGTCTGGACTAGATTCTTGTTCCAGGTTATTGAGCTCGTAGCGTATGTTCGATCTACTCCACCTTGCTTAACCACCCCGGTACCCCAGGATCCACCCATTGAGGAGTAATTAAGCTGTTTTAGACAGATTGGGATGCTCGAGAATATCCAAATTAAGCAGACATGTGCCTCATTTGTATGGACGCTTACTAAGTCGGAAGCAGTAGCATGCGAGCATCAGCGGGGAATCCATTAGCACCTTATGCCTCATTCAGCCAGCATCTTCGCCTTCGTACAATTAATTCGGAAGTCAGTGTCTTTGAGACTCAATCAGCTTCAGATTACAGTTGATAATACATGTTTCTTCGCAAGCCTTGACCAGAGGCCGTTCTAGATCATACAGCGCTCCCAGAGGGGTTCAGGTCGGAATTCAGCGAAGGCTCAGCAAAGGCGCAGCTAAGTTTCGTTGTCCTGAAGAAACGGGGTTTTGAGAGCATTTTCTCGATAGAATGAACTGCAACGACGCTTTAAAAATTGATTGGTCCCGTTCTTCTTGCACAGATCTTCTCTGAGGTCTCCAAATGATATCCTGCGTGGACCACCTGATACACCTTGTCAATGTCGAAGTTTAGCATGGGTTCGGCTCCTGAATGGAGTATGATGCCCTTGTCCAGGAAGTTTTAAGGTGTTCGGTAAAGTATGAAAGGGTGACGCCGTGCGGAGAAAACCGTTGGTTTCATGATAACGCCACACAAATCGGGAAGAGACGAAACAGAAAACGATAAATTTGCTTGGAAAGATCTGCCAGCTCACTATCGAGTACTTTTGTACTATCTCTGTATTTGGATGGAAAACTCCGTGAGTCTGCAAGTGGAGTGAAATTAAAGTGGGACAATTCTCCTGAAACACCTTGTTGCCGAAATGTCATTGGCACGTCTTTCCGAAAAGCAGGCTTCCTGTCAGGGATGTGGCAGTCTATCGGAGATTGATGAGACTGGCCCTGAAAACTACGTACTCACAGATAAATGTTTTGTCCATGAAACGATGCTGATATCGTAGACAATGGTCAAGTGTTTAGGGTTGTTTGAAAACGGATCTGTCGGACGGAGGACAAGACGACGGATTGATGTGTTCGAGTCACTCGGCCGCTAGACCTACCTTATAGGTCGAGTGGTGGACAAGATATGGAATTGAATGCACGAATGGAAACCAATTCTGATGTTGATCAAATTGAGTTAGTGTCCTCCCATCCGTTGGATGTCGTAATTAGCCGTCAGCAATAGGCGCCATCCGACATCGTTACCTGAACACCATCAATAATCATTGAGCCGTCTCTCATGCGGTATCTCGTTCAGCAGCGTTGTTGGCGTGGCATGAGCACGTTGGTCTTTTGGTGATGCCCTTCCTCACGGTGTGAAGTTTCTACCCGTCGCCAGCGCTTGTGCACGTTCCTCTCAGGTCTCGCCAACGGCAGTTCATTGCAAGTCGCAGAGCTTGCTGCCTCGGTGACCGCACCAAGTCCTAGCGGCGATCGAACGGGTCCCCAGACGGTGTATGCACGTCTCAGTCGTTAGGGCAGTTCTCCGCAGTGAGGATGGCGCCAATAGGCCATGCCCTTATCGGTCTTAGCTACCCAGGCCTAAGAGGTGTAGGGCCTCGCGAACAGACCAGCAACTTGTATCCGGATTCGGCTCAAAGACCAAAGCTCAAGTGCTCACCCATCTGCCGCGTCCAAAATCCTTTTCCACTGCGTCACCGGATGAATGGGAGCCCTTGATGGGCGCCCAGGGAATGATGCAGGGACGGCTCTTCCTTAGCTTGGGATTGGACAGAAATCGTTCGAGATCATGCTCGGAAAAGGGAGAGCATAAGCATCCACATTGCTAAGACCACACTAATTGCTTCCCCATGGCGCTCGCCAATCACCAGCACGGTACAGCTCGCAGACTCGCATATGCGGACATGGTGGGCACGCGGAGTATTATAGCTATATAGCTTGGGGTCGTCCCACCCTGCTGTGTCCGTCGCAGTCCTCCGCGCTTCTCCAGGTTCTTCGGGAACACAGACCCCTTGCCTTTCATTTTTAAGTCATACCAAAGCCTCTCTGACAAGGCGCGTCCTGCTTGTAGTTTCTCCTAATTTTCTCCAAGTTTTCTACATTTCTGCGAAATGGCTACTACGCAAGAGCACAATGATACTACCGGCGCCTTCAAGGAGAGCGATGGTACTCACACGCAGGATCACGCCAATGATGCCCGGCTGAGAAGACCATATGACTATGGCGGAAATCCCTTGGCTCATCTCAACACCAACGACTCTGCCCGTTTACCAGCTTTCGGTGGTGAATTCCAACCCGGTCTATACAAGCCCATTGCGGATCGCAAGATTGCCAATCCAGCGCCTCTTGGTCTATCGGCTTTCGCCTTGACTACCTTCGTTCTATCTCTCATTAACATGGGTACGCGCGGAATCTCGGAACCCAACATTGTTGTTGCTGCTGCCTTTGGATACGGAGGTCTTGTCCAGCTCCTCGCGGGCATGTGGTAAGTGGACTTGTCGAACTCACCTCAGTCATGAATGCAACTCACCTCACTTGCAGGGAAATGGCTGTTGGTAACACTTTTGGTGCTACTGCCCTTTCTTCATACGGAGGATTCTGGATTGCTTTCGGCATTATCTTTACTCCAGGCGGTTTCCAAATCCTTAGTCAATTAGAGGCGGCAGACGGCGGAAAAGAAACAATGTTCCTTGACTCTCTAGCGCTCTTCCTTTTCGTATGTCACGAAAATTCTAGCTGCGAGCATACCATGCTGACAATGTCCACAGGGCTGGTTCATTTTTACCTTCATTCTTCTGATCTGCACGCTACGATCTACCGTCGCCTTCTTCCTTCTCTTCTTTACCTTGGACATGGCCTTCCTGATGCTGGGTATTGGCTACGCCGATCGTGTGGATGGTGCCCCACGAGAGGGATGTATCAAGGCTGGTGGTGTTTTCGGTATCCTGGCGGCATTCTTGGCGTGGTACAACGCCTTGGCTGGTATTGCAGATACGGGTAACAGGTATGCGGCCCGCTCTTGCATGCGCTTCATCCCATGTGGAACATGAGCACTGACACCCATGCAGCTTTTTCTTGATTCCCGTCGCTCACTTTCCCTGGTCTGAGAAGGGTCGCGAGAAGCGCGGAAAGGTTGACAACAGCGCTGCACGCGCTGCGGAGGCAGTTTAAGAAAAAGGGTGGTACTACTTCTAGAGTTTGCTTGGCGTTGGTTGCGAAGCTCTGTGCGACGCGACGTGTTTGTTTTTGGCACCATTCTCATTCCATGTCGCCAATGGGCATTCCATTACTCCAATTACTCTTCTACTAACAATTGAAGGAAGATTCATTTCATACCCTTGACAAGCTTCTCGGAGCTTTCCTACAATTGTCCGTTCACTTCTAATACTGATGTTTAATTTCCTGCCGAGATGGATGTATTGTCAGCAGAATCCGTGCGTTCACCGCTCTTGGTGGCGTGCAGCGGCACCATGCATTCATTCCGGCTAAATTCAGATCTTTAACGGAGATCCACTCCTTCGTGCTCGAGCCTTTCTACGCCCAAACATTTTCATCTATTGCGTGGCACAGCGCCCGGTAATCGACTTGGCTTTGCGATCACGCGCGCAGGTTATCTTGGAAGTTGTCGCTTAGATGTGTGCACCGTAACAGCGCACTTGTCCCCAGTAATTACCAGCTCGCAACCCCAGAAAACCGAGTCCCTCTCAGATCATTAAGTTACAAGTCTGCAACATCCCAAGAATTTGAATATCAACCGACCATGCATCAAGCATATCCAATTGAGTAGGTAACACAAGCTCCGTCTCAACTCCTGTAGATACTCTTGCGTTTCGGGTTGAGCAGAATCTGTCGCCCTACTTCCCGATGTTTTGAATTCGATTTGACCATGGATGTTCCCTATTCCACATGAATCCGACAGCATCGCTCTTTCAAGTTCCCTGCTCCACGTGCCGTCCTTTGTACTCCATACGGCGGCAGCAGCGGTACGAGACTTAGCCAGCTGAAGCCCCGCGTCAGCATCTTACCGCTGTCTGTCGCTGGGTTGGAGCCGGCGCCGTGCGAACGAACAATGGAACATCAAATATGAAGACTTATCCACCTGCGCCGCAGCCACACGACAGAGCAAAAAGGAAAGAAAAGGTTCTTCTACCGGAGGCGCGGATCGAACGCGCGACAACCTCGGTAAATGGTAGACAGTGTAAACGAGGTATCATAACCACTGGAAATGGGTTAGGCTTATGTACCATGATGGACAACTTGAGACGAAATTACCTAGATCACTCCGGCAGCAAAGAATATTACGCGAGAAATCAATTTGAAGTATATATTGGCATAATATCGAGAAAATTCTTGACAAGGTTTTGTTACATGAAAGTTACTTGTATCTGATAGATCCAGTGAGAGGTTTTATCTAGATTACCCGCTACTATCTCCATTATCTGGCTGGATCCTCTTCGCCCACATCTCTCTTGAAAGACTCTATCGCTAAGACTGCGCGCCTGTCATCTTCATTGCTCCTCAAAGCATCCTGTATGCGCATAATCTTCGAGTCCCAATCACGAGTCATCTCGAAATGGTTGTTGTTTTTGCCAGCCCTATCCATCCCCCGCGATCAAAGCTTCCCCTCCAATCGTGGCGGAGCAGCTCCTTCGCTCATGACGGACAAGGCTGAAGCAGAAGCTTCCACTTCTGCCTACCACCTCTGACCGGAAATCAATACACCTCTCTCCTGAAGCTATCAACTACGACGCCTCCTCACCTCATCTAATCCCGCCAGCAACCGCCTGCTCTATCTCAACCCATACCGACCTCTCTCTCACCTTCCATCCAATCCCATCCGATCCCATCCGATCCCATCCCAATCATATCTCCATCCCGAACCCCCTGAACTTCAACCATGACCGGCACGAAAAACATCCACCTCGCCTTCCGCCCTGCCCGCGACGCCGCCTCAACCGAATACCTCGAGCACTCGCGCGGCCTCCGCTGCTCCACCGACACCGTCCTCGCCGACGCCCTGCGCGCGCAATACCCGGAGCTGCACCTGACGCTCACCCCACGTGGGACGTGCGATCTGCTCGCCTTCGCGGGCGCCGGGCACGCCCGCTGCACGCCCGTCGATGAGGCGTCGTCCCCTCTGCCTACATCCTCTTCGTCTCCTGAGACGCCAGGAGGAGTTGGAGTTAGAGTTAGAGGAGGGGGGAGAGGTGGTGGTGGTGGGGGCAGCGTGAAATGGCGGATGTGGTTTCCAGCTGCGCGACGGCTGGACGGCGGGGCGGGCGGCGCGCTGGTGGATGTGGTGCGCTTCGAGAAGTATCTGTATGAGTTCCGGGGCGAAGAGCATATTGTGTATGTGGCGACGGGCCAGGAGGACGGGATGATGCTGCTGGTGTGGCATGGGATTCTGTCGGCGACGCCGATGGCGGCTGATGAGCTGGTGACGGCGGCGTCGAGGTGGGGGGTCGAGCTGCATCAGCAGATTTGGGTGTTTGATCAGGGGTGGTGGCAGAAGAGTGGGGAGCTGTGGCAGAGCGTGCAGAAGGCGGAGTGGGAGGACGTCATTCTTGACGAGGGGAAGAAGAAGGCGATTATTGGCGATGTGGATAAGTTCTTTGATTCGAGGGGCACGTATGAGCGGCTGAAGGTGCCGTGGAAGAGGGGGGTCATCTTTCATGGGCCGCCGGGGAACGGGAAGACGATCTCGATTAAGGCGACGATGCATTCGTTGTTTGAGAGAGAGGATCCTGTGCCGACGCTCTATGTGCGGACGCTGGCGAGCTTTAGTGGTCCGCAGTGGTCGTTGTCTCAGATCTTTACGAAGGCAAGACAGACAGCGCCATGCTACTTGGTCTTCGAGGATTTGGACAGCATTGTGTCGGATGACGTGCGGAGTTACTTCCTGAACGAGGTCGACGGACTGAACTCAAATGACGGTATCTACATGATCGGTAGCACAAACCATTTGGACCAACTTGATCCTGGCATTGCGAAGAGACCCAGTCGTTTCGATCGCAAAATCTACTTTCCTGAGCCAAACATGGATCAGCGGGTTCAGTACTGTCATTACTGGCAAGGCAAACTGGCCGATAACCCGGAGGTTGAATTTCCGGACAAGCTCTGCACGGCAATTGCGAGGATCACTGACAAGTTTTCCTTTGCATATATGCAAGAGGCTTTCGTCGCTGCCTTGTTGGCGATAGCAGCCGGGGAGGATGAGGAAGACGCAGAGAAATCAGACATGCAGCAACTTGGGGAAGACGCGTGGCACCCAGGCCCTCGGCAGGATGGAGAAGATGCCAAGCAGCATGAAGCAGCCGCAACGCAGTGCAGCCTACAGCAGCATGGTGGAGATGAAACGGAGGCCGCCCTGCAGCAGCAGCTCGTACAAGATGCAGAAGGGTCAGAGCTCCAGCAGCAGCGAGGGCCGGAGGCACCACCTATCACTTCAGATTCGTCCACGACGGAGGATGATCTTGTCGATTTTTCGGTAATCACTGTTTCGGAGAAGGGCGATGATAAGAACCTGGACGACTTGGTGCTATGGCGGGAGATCCAGAAGCAAATCAAGATTCTCCGGGAGGAGATGGACTCGGAAAAAGAGAGGATTACCAAGCAGCAGGTTGCAGCGGAAAGGGCTGAGATGGGCATCAAACGAGCTGCTGTGCGTGAGTTACAGCATGGCCGATATGGGGAACACATTTGAGATGTGATTTGATGGCTGTTTCGCAACGTGAACCCGAAAAGACCAAAAAAAAATCAAATCTCTCTGTATTGATTGCCTTTACATGTATGCTGCTTGCGTCATTTAGCCGCCGTGAAGTTCAGGCCTGCCTAATGCATCCAAACAACGTGCTCGTCTAAAGATGGAGGGCTTATAGGGGGTACCAAGGAGGGCTTTTGTGGAGACCAAGGAGCTCCCGGCCGTCGCTCCCGTCCGCCGTCCGATTTCAACGGTCGCCTCCAATTGGCACAGAAATGGCGATGGGGCAATAGGTTGATGGAGTGGCAAAGCCGATGCATCCAGCTCTCCATGTCGTGCTCCCTTAGTAACTGTTTGCGGGTTGCACTACCGACTGAATAATCGTTTCATACGCAGCCGCAGCCCTGACATGAAACGCCCCCATTTTACAGCCGCACAGCTCGTGCCCTGTGCTGGGCGCTTCGGGGAACATGGACCAGTGCACTACAGTGCGTCCACTAATATCCAAGGCTGGATGTTCTGGAAAATGTACGAAGGCGTTCATGCTAGTGATTCTGGTTCCAAGTGGTCGCTCTTGGCGATAGTGCAGCGCCGATACGGGGTGCCACGAGGCTTTCTTCATAGGTGCCTTTTCTGCTGCGCAATGGTGTAGCCACAAGAATTGAAATTCTTGCAAAAGACGTCATGCCGAATGCGAATGCAAGGGTCTAGAAGTGTAGCCGTGTTGCGAAAGAATCTCGTGGTTGTTCAGGTTATTTCTGCCAACAGGTGTCGCGCATGTCGCTGACGATTGACCGGTCTGGGGGCTATTCTTGGGAGACGGACTAGGTGAACTAGGTGGAAACAGAATTGGACTTGGCTGCTTGGTCCATGCCCGCCCCGCGCTCGGCGATCTATATCTGTTTTACCTTATCGACGCGTCAAGATGGCGACGTTGTTGAATGACTATTATTGTAGGTTGAGTAATTTTGGATTTGCGATCCAGACGGCCCCTGGCCACGAATGCGTCACATGCTGCGATGAGTCGACGGGACGCATGAGTCCTAACTTTCCAGGCAGCCGCGTTGTGAGCCTCCAGGAGACGCTAGTCCGCCTCGGTGCCTTGACCTCAACTCAAGCTGGAAAGGACGCAAAGCCAGCTTAGCGAATTCTTGCTCTCTCACGAAGAAAGCCACCAAGCCTCAGCAGCGCACTGCCGCGCTCAGTCTGCCCTGTCACTCCCGCCGGCCATCTGTGCCATACGCTCACTCAGGCTGTGTGGTGGAGAATGAGGTTTGTTAGCGCCAACGTCCAGGCCCTGTCCTGATTCCGGATCTCTCTCTGGCCCCCATTCCGTACCTGCCTCAGCGCCGCGCAAGTTTGACCTGCTCGACACCCCGCTAGGCACACTCATTGGTGTCGTAGGCGTGCCTGACAGTGCTGGCGGCGTTGGTGATTGGTGCTTGCGGCGATAGCGTAGCTGTTCCCCCCATCAGTGCCATCCTGACACCCTCGATCCACACGCAGAACGGATCCAACTGACGCTACCATGTCCACCTAGCAGCAGCTTAAAAGTCTCAGGTTTGTCGATGAGTCTTTTGCCTCAATAACATTCCCGAGTCTCTAGTTGCATTTCTGCCTGCGATTGAGGGCAAGCGGCCTCTTATGGGCCCTTTTCTAGGTCGGCCCCGAGGCAGACTCGACAGCTCCGCCTCAGAAATCAGTCATACCGTTAGGCAGATCTAGGTATCTATCTCTCCTACTTTGGCCGCTTTCATGACCATACCCAGTGTATAAAGAGCACTGCCCCCGGCCCGTCATTGTTTGCTATAAATCTTCCTCTCTCAGACAAGCTTTAAATATCTTCACCACTGCTATCAAACTTATTTAACAGCGCTACTCCCCCATTGACAAGTTTCATCAACAACATCTCATCTATTTCTTCCTGCTCAATCCAAGTCTTTCCAACCTTCAATCACCATCAATCAATACGTCTCGTATCACATTAAACCACTCTCCACAGTCGACCACCTCATCCACAATGTCTTCCTCTGGTTCATATTACCGCTCCTCAAGCTCGAGCTCGAGCTCAAGTCGTTACAGCACCGGTCTCGGTGAACCAAAAAGTACGCTGGAAATTCTTGAGACTCTTCCACCATCCATCACTGACCACTTCTCTTCAGGTGGCCGCTACACATCGACGAGCGCACGGCAGTCCTCGTCTTCCTCCTCTTACGGAGCCTCCTATGCCGGCTCTTCTCGTGGCTCTTCCTCTCACAGCAGCAAACCACTCGTTACCTACGGCGGTCCCAGCACCAACACCGGTCCCCGCAGCACCGGTGGTCAAAACGTCGGGTACTGGCGGTAACTAACGCTGCCCACGAATGCCCCCTATCATTTGGACCGTTCTACTCGCTGCCATCGTGAGTAGTGCGGCGACAGCAAAGGAATTTTTCGCTACCGGCCGATTGCCACTGCGTCACTGTTTCGGATCTCTGCCGGTGGGGGGCATTCCTCAGATGCAAATTACGGCGTTCTTTTTGGAAATTACCGTTTTGGATTTTGCTTTTTTGGGCTTCTGAGTCCGGGTCCGATCCGATTTAATCGCTAATGGCGCAAACCGGGCTGGGGCTTAGCTTAGCTAAGTTTACTTCGGCGGCTACAGCCGAGAGAGTCACTACTAAGCTTGGCTAAGCTAAGCCCCGATCTAAATCGCCTTTCACATCACCCGCTTCGCCCGATCGGTCACGCGTCTGCTGCTTTATTATTGTTGGGGCTGAGTGGGAATTTCGGGATATGTCTCTTACGTTTCTATCATTGTTTGGTGTTGGTGGGTTTTCTCTGCAATTTGGTGGTCTGGGAAATCGAGTCCCGAACGACTGGTTGGGGGATTCTTTCCGGTGTACTGTCATAGATGGGTTTGGGAAGGGTTAGACGGTATTTTACATGCATGGGCAACCTTGCAGATCTGGGAAGGGAGTACGGGAACTAATTTTGGGTTCTGACTTTTTGTAGAATTACACATGCAGGCTTACACTACTCATCACCACCCAACACCACATTTCCTACTGGGCTGTGTAAACGGGTTTCAGAATTTACATTTCATAGAAGGTGAAATCTATTATATCTTAAGACACCGGTTAGAAACACTTTCTCTTGTTTCGCAATGCAAAAGTCTGAGCCACGTCTGACCTGTGAGTGTTGTACCGGTCCCAGATTGATGGATCTGGGTCTAAGCAACGACACTAGCATGTTTCCTAAGTATAAATGTCTTGAGTGTTCGTCTTACTAATTTGGATTGTAGAATTAGGCTACTTGTACGGTCGATTTGTTTCGGCGAGGGACCCCCCAACAAATTGGGTGGGCTGCTTTGTATGACGCCTGCATGGCTACCTAAGTACCTACCTTCCCTATGGTACCCACTCATCTCTCCGAAGATCAGCCCTCGAATGATTTTCACTGTAGCTTGATCTCAAGTGCACCGATTTATTCCCTCTTTTTCCCAGTCTCCGCTTTACTATCAGAAATGGGCCTCGAGAAAAAGCAAGATGGCTACCGACTGGCACCAATTTTGGCAATATTATTCCGCAGGACCCCATGCTACCATGCATCCGAATTGGACGTGTCCATGATGATCCATCTAGGGCTCCAAAGAGACAAAATGACATCAGCCCAATACTAAGTGACCTGTTGGACTTCCTCCTTCGGATCTGTCTGCCCGTATAATCTCATATCCACTGTAGCATCTATCATCTTTTCCGATATACAGGCCTCATTCCTCCTTTAGCATGACCTCGCCCCAATGTGCATTCAGCTAGTCTCTTCCTAAATCTCCTCTCAGCTACCCTTTCCGTCAACCGTTGAACTTCTAAGACCATCTCTTTGCGCCTTTCCATCTCGCTGGTAGCGTCTGGACAGGCCGCTCGTCATACCGCGATCATCCTCTCGGGAGTCGTCGCTGATTATCTCTGATTCAGTAGCGCGTCAGTCATCCCACGGACTGTGATAGTAAGCGGTATAAAATTACGTAAGCTCCTTTGACCAGGCTGACATCAAGCCGCGTGTCGAGCTAAAGATCGCTGCAGTCCAGTTTAACACTGAAGGGGGACCCTAAACATGGTAAGACTGCGCTCTGGTGTTTGTCTTCAGCATATCGACGCAGCATCACGGTCTCGTATATCAGACGCGATCGGTCTATGACCTGTACACTACTCTTGATTCTTTCGAAGAGGCTCACGGTTGTACAGTCCCTCAATCGTATAGTCTTCCCTTTCTCAGCCTCTGCACATTCCCGGCTACCATTCCGATTGCGATGTGTCCAATCTCTTGTTCTGGTGCTACATCTCCAAGCCTTACCTTCTTCTTCGCCCATTCACGAGTCAAATCTGAAGAGTCTTGTGTCGAATATCCTTGAGCGGCAAAATGTCGACTGTCTCTGATCATGCTAGAGACGCTGTCAAAAATGTCTGGACCACGACGGGCTAGCTCGAGGAAGATCGTGGATAGACCGGCAAAGAGCATAATCAGTGAGGAGACTACTAGTATGCCGAGCCATTGTCGATGACAGAATAGGACCAATTGTGATTGCTGAACATTGGCCGAGGAGTAACGGGAGTAGTAGAACGGGTCAGGAGTCACAAAGCCATTGGGAAGATTCTCGACGTAGGGGTAAGGAGGTATTGGGAGAGTTCCCTGTGACGTATAATTGCCTGTTATAGCGTTTGGGGCCAAGGTCGCTAACCAGGCCGTGTTCAACATTTGGCCGAGTCGCTGCTGAATGGCAACGGAATCGACATTAAAGAGTTCGACAGGCGAGGCGGGGCCCGCACCTGCAAACTGTGTAAAAAAGGGCGCTTCGGGATCGGTAAGGTAGACCTGATTTGGGTCGTTACTGGTTGACTCCTGGGAAAGTGGTGTCAGGTAAAGCCAGTTCGTGATAAATGCCTTGTCTGTCTCAATGATATTATCAGTACTGAAGTCGAGCATCGAGGTATTCGGGGAAGTGAGCGGAGATAATGAGCGGCGGATGCCGACGACTGAGCACGTTGCGCCTAAACATTGAACTTGCGACTCGACATATGTGGTCGTCATGTTGCATTCAACATGGTCAGCACCATTGCTATCCATAGATTCGACATAGATCGTTCTAGGATCAGTCGAATTTTCCGTGTGCTTCTTGAGTCCGACCAGCATTTTACCCGAGTCCAACGTAGTGGTATGAGGATAGGAGCCGTTCGAAAAATTAGAGAACAAAGAAACGTCGCTCGATCCGTAATTTGGGGGCATCGGCATATGGATAGGAGGCGCGCAGTTGAAGCTCCAGTAAGATGACTCAAGATTGAACGTTGTGTTTGTTAAGCCTACCATCGGTAACAGGGCCCCTCCGGGTGACGTTGAGCTGTTAGATGCAGACGTAAGCGGTACGCCAAGGAGAGACGACCAAATCACATTAGCATCGTTTGTAATAGGCTTAAAGGCGTCATTTTCCGAATCTTCTGATCCTTCTAGATACTCCAACATGGGTATCTTGACGTTTCCGAATGCATCCTGTCCCTCACCTTTGATCGCTAATGGTGGCACAAGCGCAGACATATATGCAGCACTGGCTCCGGGATAATAAGAACCGTTTGAATTCCCATTGGAAACAATATACCAGGAATTAGTATCGAGGTAGGAAATGTTCGCATAATTCTGAGCGGTAAGAGGTCCAGAAGATACCACACGTTGAGAAGCCTGGCCTCCAAGCGGAGAGATAGCCCACAGGATGATAAGCAGAATAGAGAGCACGTCCAGTCTCCGTAGCTTAAAGGGCAGGACAACAGCACTAACGACGGTCTTGGAATTGAGTAGCTGCTCCAGGGACAGAATAGACGCATCACGCTCGAGCCTCCACGCAGCGACAGACTTTAGGAACCGACCTACAATGGCGGCGAAAGCTATCGGGAAGATTGTTGGATTCTGTGAGAGATGTTAAAACATCCTCGAGTACTTGATTTGATGGACGACAGATCTTACCAGCTTCGCTGCAGCTATCAAATTATTATCTTCAGGCCCCGACGTGAGAGCAGTCTTATCCCGCGCATAGACAAGGAAGCCGAAGATTAGGAAGTACAGTGCCGGAAGAGCAATCAAGAAATCCAAGAGGGCATACCAGCTTGTGGAGGGTGCCCTGACAGATCTATACGGCCTTCCATTCACAGGATTTGATGGACTTGCACCTGCTGTTGTTGACTCAACATGAGATGGAAGATGGGGCGCTTTCTCGCGGTTCCGCGTCGCAAGTTCATGTTCCTCGATTCCGCTGACAGGTCCGCCATTACTGTTGACACGCGCGTATGACGCCCTAGACATTCTTGGCGTTGATGAAAAGTTGAGCGCGCCAGAAGATGAGGTTCGTTCGTATGATTAGCAGGCAATTAAATCACGGTTGCGAGCAAGAGCGAAATGGTGCGCTCAGGGGAAAAGAAAGAGTATAACTAGTGCAGCAGACGATTAGGAAATCCAAAGACTAGTCGCCTATTGCGATATTGAATGTGGGGGCCATTTGCGTCTCGTAACACTTGGCGCATCCATCGCGCCGCCACGAACGCTGGACGCTCTACCCGAGCACCTCATTGACAGGGAGGAAACCCACCCTTACATTTCGAGCAGAGAGTTGTGATTACATGCACAGAAAAGATTGAACGCGGAAGAATTAGTGATGTCCACAAGAAACTACCTCGAGTGATAGTGGTAAGCGCTAGCAACTATCGACCGACCTGATGAGTCTCAACAGGGATGGGCTGTTCGTGGCCATGGTGGTCTTGACGGCGTTGTCATACGGATAGTCCCGTGCCCGGTGTGGGAAAGACTCCTTCGTCGACATCTCGAGGAATACAAAGCTTGCATTGCATCTCAAGCTGGATGAACAAGAGCAAACCAGTCTCCGACGAATGGGGCAGCCAATTCGCCAAATCCCGAGCAAGTCCACGTAGAAAGCGGCAGCGGCCTAACGCTTGAGAAGCGTATTGAGAGGCAAACTACTGTGAACAAGGGTTGTTGCACCAAACTATAGTTGGATTAAAGAGAGAGCTAGATGGTGTTGTGAAAGCTTAGCAAGGCTAAGTAGGTTCAGATGATTACCTAAGGTAACTTAGTGTTGGGTGCCCCACCAGTGATGTTCGGATTCGGAGAGAGATGCCCCGAACCTACGTCATTACGGCGGGTGCGGAGTACCATTTGCCCTGCATGCCAACTTTTAACTCCATACAAATCTCCACAAATGCGCCCACCTCCACAACGCCTAAATTAAAAAAAATAATGTTACCAGTCGATAGAACAGACTCCAACGAGTACCACCTTCAAATTATCCACACCAATTCCGTGTAGTGGTGGAGCCCCCCCAAATTAAAATCTTCATCTCGTCCTCGGCTACGGCGCCGCATAGAGGTCAAGTCGACACATAATCCTCCGTTCCTTCCCATGGCGTTAAGCCCGACGCTTTTACTCCAGGCTTCAACATTTTTTCTGCACACTCCAGATAAGATGTAGCAAAGACATTTTAAATGCCGAGGACATCAGCACATCTTTTCCAGTAAGCTTTGGAGGCAAAGATGCCATGGCTTCAGGTTCTTCAAGAGGGAGTGTTCAAGTCACTCAGTACGGAGTAGAAACAAGTGTATTGACACAATGTCTACAATATCTGTTTGACGGGCACGGTCATTGGATTTTGGAACAAACTCAGATTTTCTACAATCTACTAATCTAAATTCTTCTTTGAATCGCAGTCGACCCGATTGACCTCCCCCAAAAGATATCATGCCGATGATGCACTTCCCGTCTCAGCATTCTCTCGCTCGCGAACCCTCCGCTCCTCCTCAGGCGTTCTTGTCTTAAGCTGCAAGGCATGGATTCCACCAACGGCGGCCATCTCGTCTTTGAGCAGGGCATAGACCATACGATGCCGTGCCGGTTGGGTTCTTGACGCGAATAGCGGAGAGGTGATTGCCAGGCGGAAATGTGTCTCGCGAGAAACGCTGGCCTGAATTTCAGTATAATCGGAACGGCATGGAAGGAGATATCGCAAGTACGAGCGAGACGAGATACAGACCTTCCTTGCATGGCCTTGTGGTGGGCGTGAAGAGAAGAGTCGTTGGCGATCTCAAGGTTGGTGGGTTGGAGAGACTCCGTGATCTGACTATAGTGAGCCAGGAAAGTATGGTTGTGATGGTATATAGATGGCAAGACTATTTTGAATGTATCATCACTTTTGCTATCTTGCTCTCCTTCGGAATGGATGATAGTTTGGAAGAACATTATTTCAATAATTCAACTACATTGACTTCCTCAGGAGACCGGGTTGAACTTTGATCACAAAAAAAAGGGTAAACAAGCTTTTTACCTTTGCTCTTATCGCATCCTCGACAGGCGTCTGAGATTCTGCCATACTGGACAACGGACGCCTAAAGGCCAGTTGTAGAGGTCGACGTAACATGCCTCGCCTTGCAGTTGATGTCATAGAATGCTCGGAAGGCCACAAATGCAGTCAATTCTCCTCAACTCTTCGCTTTTCCTTAGCTCGACTAGGTAATTAGTTCCCGGCGCAAACGTCGCGTTTTCCGCTGCATCGGAGTCCGGAAGAGAAAAACTCCCCAGATCCCCGGTTTTCGGACCAGCTTTTTACAGTCACCAACAAATGCCGACAGAGCACTCCGCATTCAATGCTTATCTTAAGCCCTGGGCAGTTCCTGCCTCTTAAAATGCCATGCTGCAGCTAAAAAGATCGACGTTTAGTTTTAGATTCTCCTGTCAATCCTTTCCAGTTCCTTATTTTATACATAAACATAGATCTCGAGCATCTTCGATTCGCATGGCTTCTACCCTTCCAAAACTACCTCTATTTGAGGCGATCGCCGGACATGACCTCAATTCCACAGCTATTGTACATTCATTATCGGGACGGAGCTTCACTTACGGCGAGTTACTGAAGGATGTCGCGGAGACAAAGGAAAATCTAAAAAACACTGTCCATGGCAAGGATTTGGCCGGAGAGCGGATAGCTTTCTTGATAGAGAATGGATACGACTATGTAGGTGCGGATAGCTGTGAATATTTGCTGTTCCTGGAGTGATTCTAATGCTGGGCAGTGACCATGCTTTCCATCTTTGCCAATCACGGCGTCGCTGTTCCTATGTCTCCCGAATTTCCTCCCCACGAGCTTCAATATATTGTCAATCATAGCAGAGCTCTAGCGTTTCTATCGTCGACGAGATGGTATACAAAGGCTGAACAGGTGGTCAAAGAGGGATTGAGCCATGGCACACTCATGGCAAAAATTGAGAAGAGGGAGAGAGGAAGGTCTGGCGGAGAAGCTGTAAAGCTCGAAGAAACTGGACCTTCCCAGGGCGGCATGATGCTGTTCACATCGGGGACGACAAGTCGACCTGTGAGTCTGGGCTTTGTCTATCTTGATATTCGTATGGCTGATTTCTTCCAGAAAGGCGTCGTCCTCCCGCAATCCGTCCTCGCCGCACAAGCCCGTTCTCTCCACCAAGCCTGGCACTACTCCCCCAGCGACCACATCCTCCACCCTCTCCCCCTCCACCACATCCACGGCACCGTCAACGCCCTCCTCACCCCCCTCCTCGCCGGCTCCACCATCGAATTCATGTTCCCCTTCAACGTCACCCGCGTCTGGGAACGCCTCGCCGCTCCCTTCCTCCCCTCTCTCCCCCCCAGCAACGGCACCAACGGCCACAACACCACCTCCACTC
>JAGFMJ010000508.1:0-17350 GCA_021030925.1 Trypethelium eluteriae
GCGGAGAGGAGTCTCATGAGGACGCTGGAGGGGGGGTGTAGTGTGCCGATTGGGGTGGGTGCGAAGCCGGCGAGGGAGTATGGGGCTGATGGGAAGGCTGTGGAGGAGAAGAAAGAGGAGGAGGAGGAGGAGACGGACGAGCTGGTGATGAGAGCAATTGTGGTGAGCTTGGATGGGACGGAAGCGGTGGAGGCGGAAATGACGAGGAGGGTGACAAGTAGAGATGAGGCGGACCAGTTGGGTTGGGATATCGCAAGGATACTAGTCGAGAAGGGAGCGGATAAGATATTGGAAAAGATCAACCTGAATCGCAATATCATTGAACAGCAAGGGGAGGCTTAATCCTGGCGTTTGGTGGGTGGACGCTTTGCACTCTCATTACACGGCGGTAAGAGAGAATATGACTGTAAGTCATAGATGTGGTATTGGCGGTCACCTGAAACTGGTATAGACATCGAAAAGCTCTATTGTGTTGCGTTGGGATCACTCATTTGGAGGGCTCGAGTACCCAAGCGCGGTGGAATGGTTGGATCTATTCATTACCTGCTTTGTAAAACGTTCACTAGTCCAAAAAATGTTATAGATTTTCTTCATGGAATATTCTTTTATCATTATAGTCCAAGGACGGCCTGAATGTCATTGTTGATACTGAAAGCAAACAGAATTGCATCACCATTTGGCTATATCTATATAAGTTATTGCACGATACATGTAGTAGCCCTATCGTATGGACAATGTTAAACCCAGTAACACTCCAAACAAAACATTTCTCGCCTAACCATTCTCCCATCAATCTATTTCCCTATCCCTTTCTCTTCCCCACACTATCATGCCATCTCAACCTCGACCCCGTGCTCGGCTGATCCGCGAACCGTATCCCCGGTGTCCTTGCCGCCGCCGCCGACGTCGTGACCGGCCCTTCCTCCGTCACCGCCCCACTCGGCACCTGTCTCGGCGCACTCTCATCTTCATCACTACTCTCCTCCTGCCGCGAAATGCCCAACGCACCCTCTCTCCTCCTCCGCTCTGCCGCCGTCTCCCCCTCCTGCGTATGCAACCTCCCATGCGGTGGCATGGCGGGCCCACTCCCGCGAGGCCTGGTGGCTGAGACCGCATGTTGCGGAGGCACGCGTTCGGTTCCGTCATCGTCTGAATCCTCGTCGTCGCGTGAGCGAGAGGCGAGGCGTCGACGGCGTTGGGCGGCGGTCTCGCTGCGGCCCGGCGAGAGTTGGTGGAGGTCGGCGGGGAGGGAGTGGAAGGGGATTTCGGAGCGATTCGACTGGACGCGGGTGAGGCCGTCTGGACCGGTTGAAGGGGCATCTTCATGGGACATAGCTTTCTTGATGGCTGCTGCCGTAGCAGCGTCTGTAGATTCGGAGGAGGTATTGTTGGAGAGGTTGATCTCAGCGCCGGGGGAGATCGAGATGTCGGGATCCGTAGCGCGGCGCTTGTTGTCGGCGTGCTCTTGTGCGTCGGCGCGGGCTTCGTCTTTGACTTCCTCCGGAACGTCGCTCTGCTCGACGAACTCCTTGCGGGATTTAGGATCGAGCTTCTGGATCTGCTGGATGAATTCTATTTTACTCATCCGTCGACCACCAGCGCCGACGGTGAAGCGGATACGCTCATCGTCTTCTTCTTCAGCACCCTTTGGCTTCTCCTGGGCTCCAGACTGCTGACTTGAGGGTCCAGCTGTTGTTTCAGCTGCTTGATGACCCATGCCCAGGTACTGGCCCATCCGAGCCAAACGTTGTTTTGTGCGGGAAGGATCGGCGTAAGACTTTCTGCGATCGGCCGGGATATCATACTTCTTCAACACCTCCCCATCCTCGTCTTCGACAATGATGGTATTACCAAATTGGTAAGCCAGAGCCGGGCCGCGCTTGGGCTCAGGACGAGATTTGGCAGTTTCAGAAGGTTTCTCACTTGCTTGACCGCGGTTCCAGCCCTTGAATGTATCCATTCGCTTGAGTGTATCCATTCGCTTGAGCCGGTCCCTAAACCTGCCAGGCCGATTAACATCTTGTGCACCATCTTGTGCAGTAGCTTCCACCTTGTCCTTGCCAGATTCTGCCTGGTGTGGCTGATGTGTTGGATGATTGTCCTCTGTGTGAGCAACACCATGGTGGATATGCTTTTTCTTCATCAAGTCTAAGCCTTCCTCTACTTCATGCTTGGTTCTTTCGTCTTTGGTTTCTCCATGACTCTGAACAACATCGAGCACATTGCCTTCTTCATCTTCAAAGACAAGTTTGTCCCCTTCCTTGTAAACCTCTTCCTCAGGTTCTTCTGATACGGGCTGCTGCTGCTGCTCAACGCTGCTTCCTGGGGATTCGTCGCTACCTTTCATGGCTATAGTCTCAGAATCACTCCTACTAGGAGCGGGAGGGATGTTGGCACCATCACCACGGCGAGCCTGTGGTGCGATTGCTGATTGGCTGATAGGGCCCCCAGGTCTCAGACCGTGTTCCCAATTCTTCTTCGACCGTGGTCGCTGTCGGCTAGAGGACCGGCTGGTAGGCTCGTCGTCCTTTTGTCTACGTAGAAAGTTGCGAGGAGCCCCGACAGGAGACGCGGGCGACAGCGTATTTGCTGGATACTCGAGCTTCTCATCCATCGATGATTCAGTATCATCAGGTCTTCGCAGTGACATAGAGCTCTTGGAGCGAGACTGGATACGTGGCAATCTGTCCATCCAGGATGGGCCCTCTTCATTGGCCTGTGTGTACGACATGGTGAGGGTCAGCGTGTTGATATGCTTTCCGAGTGTGAATACTGCAATGGAAGAACCATGTACGATAATCGAACAGATGACGAGGAATGTTGTGATCGGCCAGATCAGTTCGATGATGTTCAAATGTTCGAAGCCTGGTTCTGGCAGAACTGCCAAGGGCGTGGTGGTGTCAGTCTCCAATTCCGCACGCGCGAGAATAGCCACGAATATGGCTCCCACGCCAATTGGACCGAAATGTCCAGCAAATAAGGCTTCACGCCATGTCTTGATATCCGGTATGATGGGTTTCAAAGCCATCATGATCGGAATTCTTCTGAAGAAAATCACGAAAAGTCCGATGACAACTAATCGCCAAGCGGACAAGCCTATGACATCAGCATTGAACTGTGCCCATGGTATAATTGTTCCAAAGTAAACAAAGAAAGCCAAATTGATGAGAAGATCAATGACATTGGAGACGTGCGACTCTTCGGTCTTCTCAAGAAACCATCCATCATTGCTGAAGCCCACTCCGCAAGAAAAACCGATCAGTAAGTCGTCCATGCCCAGGATGCTGCCTGAGCCCGCGCAGAACAAAGCAAGAACAAAGTAAAACACCAGAAAGCTTTCACGATCTATCAAATCCTTCTCGTGAGCCCATCGAATAGCGTGTCTTGCGGCATAGCCTACGCAGACGCCATAAAAAGCACCAAAGATACATTCGTAGAGAATAGTATAACAGAACCAATGAAAAGCAACCTCATGCGCGTTCGGGCGATATTTGATCAGATAAAGTGCCAGATAAATGAAGGGAAAAGCCATGCCATCATTACATCCCGATTCGGCGGAGAGTAAATCACGCAAATGTCTCGGCACACGCTTTGCAAACTTGCCTTTGCCGACCACTGATGACGCGAGGACGGGATCAGTCGCAGTGACACAGGCAGCGACACAGAGACTGTCTAGCCAGTTGAGGGGAGGAACCATCCACCAGATGAAAAGACTCGTGACAAGCCAGCCGAAAGCCATAACCGGAACTAACAGAAAGGTGACAGACCTCCAGTGACGCTCCATGTAGTATTTAGGCAACTCGACGCCAACAGCGAAGCATTGGACAACCAAAACAATACGAGCGAATTCAAGTGTTATTTGATCGGTATTGCCCCAGGTTGCTGGGTTGATCAGATTCGCGGCATGGGGCCCGAAAATAATACCACATATCGTGGCTACGGTAGCTTCGCCTATGTAAAGACGTTCCTTGATGACGGAAGAACACAGCATAAAAAGGCTGGTAAAGCCTCCGAGTATAATGTAGACCAAATGTGGCTTGTTAACATCCAGTTGTTCCCAAGCCATATTATTCTAGGTAGCCCCGTCCGATGGGCCTTTTCTTTGGTAAATGTTCAGAAGAGGAGGCAGAATTTTAATCGCAACTGTTTCATCTAGGTAGTAAAATCGTCAAGTTTTCGAATGCCCGTAGCCGTTGATCGGACGGCCCGGCTTTACGCTCCTGCACCAAGTTTTCAGGTCTGCGATTCGGATGCATACACGATTCGGATGCGCCCAGTCTGCAAGGAAGCCAGTCAGATATGGAAGTAGGTTACGCGGAGCCAGTGAACTTACCGCCGCTCCCAAATGCCGCTGAGGGCTAGGTTCAGAGGGGGGCAAAAAAGTGGAAGGATGGTTTAGCTGGAGAAGACCCCTCGAGTCCGGGCGACAATTCCGAAGACCGGAGTAACAACCAAAGCAATCAAACGAGGATACTGCAGACAAGCAATTGTCTTTTTTCAAGGCCGAAAGAAGTACGCGCTGACGAATGCGATTCTTGATAGCGGTATGTCGAAGTCTGGCCAGGCGCAGAAGAAGGTGAGAGGCGAAAATTGGGGCTGACGACAATGTAAATAAATCGGGGGGAAGTCGGCATGACCGAATGTGCCAGGCCAAGAAATCCCGGCCACTGACCTGACCCCGGCCCGGTAGAAATCTAATCTTCCCCACCGCCAAGAAAGTCTACCATGCCCAAACCAATCACCTTTCCTTCCCTTTGACTTGTGGCATTATCTCGATCTTGGGGTAGTACGTCCGGCGAAGTGGACCATGGAAGCCCGCAGCTTGGCACGTCATCGAGAGGAGGTATTTTAGGCCAATCGGCGCGTCCGTGCCATCTTTATCGTCTACACGGAAGTGGGGTGACACCGCATTGGGTCAGCACAGTAGACTGCCGTTACTCTCATCTTCTTCATGAAAACTCCCTCGGTTAATCGTGTTCTTGCCAAGGGCGTCCTCGGTCCTTGGCACGCTACGGGATATCTATCTGTGCAGGATGGCGAGAATCACATTTAAAACGAAGAGAGAGAAGTAAGCCAGAAAGATCGGTATGTGCAAGCCTGCGTTAGACTAGGGAGTCCGAAGACATTTGGTCAAATGCAAGAGAAAATACTCGGTGAGAGGATCATGGGATTCTCAAGGAGAGAGAGAAAGTAGAATCCAGCGCTATGTACTTTGAATGACGAATGCGCTGTCCTGCTACAAGTTTGGAGGCTTTTTTTCTCCACGGCAAACTTAATGCGCTACAGGCCTCTCAGCTCCATGGCACACGCATAAAGGCGTTTACGGGCAATAACTCAATTCCTTTATTGAATAGCTGTGTCGGTGCTTGAGCATCTAAAATTAGCGTAACTTCCCGCTGTTTTTAAAAGGAGTTACACCGAGCTCAGCCCTCCACCCCCCCGTCAGCTGAAACACTTTGGCAGGGGTATCCCTGCTAGCAGTCTCATCTCATCCTTCTCAATCCTGCACTTTCTATCCGCAGTCGCTGCTGCCTACCTCCTTACCTACCTACTGGGGTATCCACTATAGCATCATGAACGTGTGCAGGCGATCGCGGCGCTTACCAGGTATACCTACTTAGACCTACTAAGTGCACTCTTTACAAAATAAAAACCCTCAGTATGCACCTTTTAGAAAACCATCATAGGTTCTTCAACCTGCCTTTTTAACCTGCCTCTTTTTTAGATCAAATCTAATCCTTATTCCTCTGGCTTCTGTATTGCATCCTCAGTTTAACTGATGGCCCACCAAACCTATGTTAAGCAAAGACCGCGAAAGAAGATCAGACGTTCCTCCACCTATTATACTCAGCTGTCTAAGCAACTAAAAGAACAAGGCCCTATCGCGCCTAAATATGCAGCAACAACTGAAGAAGGTTAACGGGGGATGTGGAATAGGTGGCAGAAGTTCATACACAACCCACAACCCATTTAATTGGACTTCTATTAGCTAACACAACCAGATTCTGCGATTCAGCTATTAAATAGGACCCCTTAGCCTACCTTACACCCCCCACGGCTGACAAATACATGGTCTTTATAAAGTGGATCTTGGATAAATACCCCAATGTCCGGAAGGGGCACAGCCTTGAGACGTACTGGAAGTAGTTTAAAGGAGCCTACAGAGACCTTATGCTTACGTTTATAAACCCAGATATATTAAAGCAAATACTTTAAGTATGTAAGAGTACAGAACTGGCAATAAGCTTATACAACTGACTTTGTCCAGTACATTTAATACTGGTTAATGTGAGAGTATAAGCTGGATGTATCCCAGCCTCAGCAACCCGTCTTAAAAGTTAATACCTTCCTTTTTGTATTGCACTACTACTGGGTGCAGGATACGTTAGTCTACCCTTGTGAAGAGCAGCGTCTGTAACTCGCTCTGCTTCTCTTGTTCGCAGCTTATACCAGGACACAGCTGTGCTCACTTCTTTAGACAAAACTGTTAAAAAAGCAGCTTAAAAGCACCCCCAAAATAAAGGCAGCGCACGCTTCTCAACCTAATATTACTGATATTACCAACGGCAACCCTATGGCCGTAGAGGATAATAATAAAAGTAACAACGTATCTGGGAGTAAGAGTAACTACGGAGGGTATAATAGTACTGCTGATAGCCATAACAGCGCTGAAAAATTAATACAGTCTGTACTCTACCAACATGTAACAATCCTTGTGGTTAAATATAAGGGCAGAGATGTCCTTATTATAAGTATTACCCTTGTGCATATTAAAAGTGAGAATAAAAAGCCACAGCTGTAAGTATGTTATAATATTATATACTGCCAAAAATCTGATATACTTTTAGGAAAACATTTAGGGTTTACTAACACAGTAACCCCCTTCTTTGTCTGGTTACATATATAATTGCGCTTAGGCTTTATAATAATGTGTTTACTGCCTCCAGTATTTAAGACTTAAAAGATGTTTTATGCGCCCAAATCCCTCAACAGAAGAACAGCCTAGCATTACAATAAAAGGAAAGTAAGCTGAATAAGCCCATCTTCCGAGAATATACGCCCTTAAAGAGCCAGATACCAACCCCTCTCCGCGGTCACACAACTTATAACTAGATAAAACGCCTGGGGGAGAGTATTAGCTTGGAGCAGCTGCTTTCACAATATTGTATATAACAGGCCACCAGCAATGCTGTAGACAGTACTTCTCATTAAGCTCTCTTTACTTGTCTAAAGCTGACTTAAGACCTTTATAAATATGGCCACTATTGTTAAGCGAGATTAGATTATGGGCTACATGAACTCAAACATCTTCCAATTCTATATTAACCCAAAGGTTAAATGCAATATATAAGCCGCCTTCCTTGAGGAGCTATCAAATAAGACCTTAATAAGGGTGCTGGGTAGTATGGCCCTAACTTATGATCCCTACACACTAAGAGGATTATTTAAGAAAGATGTGTATTGGATTAGTAAGCATCCAATTATTGCAAAGTTATAACAGAATAAAGACAATATAACCACCAAGATTAGGGACCTCCTGCATGTTCCTAGTCCTATTATTTTTAAGAATGCTATTAAACAGCTCAACAAAAGGAGAAAGGAGCTTAACGCAAGGTTTTACCAGAAAAAGAAGCAGCTGCGGGATTGCGCGGAAAGGGTGGCGCGAGAGGTGTATTTTAAGGAGAATAACATAAGAGAGCTTAACAGAGAATTAAACACAGCATATCTACCTAATAGCAAGGGCCAGCTCTAAAGACCTAACTACCAGCTTTAGGAGCGCGCACATATTGCAGAGTTGCTATGCAGACCTTACAGCAACCTTAGCAAATCTAATTAAGTCCAACATCGGCTTAAGCTTGTCTGCGCGCTAACAAAGTTATGCTCTTATTAAGAAACTTAGTAACACAATATTATGCAATATGCCTCTAGCAATAAAGCCAGTCTAAAGCAGAAAGACCCAGACAAGCCGTTATTTCCCCTTAGGTGTGATACCTGTTAGTGCCTCTTTTGTTTAAGTAATAAGCGCTTGCTAGTTAGGCAGCGGAGATTTCGCTGGTATCAGCCGGCGAAGATAATAGATTATATTAAAGGTCACCTTAAGCAGTATATGTTAAATACAAGGATATACTGCCCTCACCCTATATGTAAAGTAGATGGATGGGCGCTGGATAGTGTCCTATACTTCTATTATTATACACACACTATTTATGGAATTAAATATTAACTCCCAAAGCTATTGTTGTAGATGCAGAGACTTATATATGTTTAGATTAAGATCGTGAAGAAGTTAATGCGCCCCCTTACTGCTTTTTATCAGCCATGCTTCTGTGGACTGTTGTAGTCCAACCTCTCTAGGCCGGTGTGATTATATACAGGTTTATGTAAACCCACAGCTATTTGCTGTCCAGTTGGTAAACGTCACATGTCTAAGAATGCCTCTTTATTAAGGTACTTAATTAACAAATCTATTTTATCTAATTAAGTTTTTCTAATAAAATAATTCCAACCTATTTTAGCTGATTGCTTAGACTCGCCTAAGTAGACCTAAGTGGGATAATCCTTATTAGCTCTTAATAAATAAGCTAAGAGCTGAGACCCCTAAGTGTGTGCAATTAACAGGTTTTGGTTAATTAAATAGCCGCAGGCAGGGGCTGGGCTTATTTATATGTAACAGAGGGTTAAACCCACTGTACTTTACAGACCCCAGTAAATAAGAAGTGTGAAGCGAGAAATAGGAAATAGGAAGCGGGAAGCAGAAAATAGTACCTACTAGGTAGTATATTGTCAGACCATGTCAAGCTGTTGTATATCTTTTAACACAACTTATTATATAAAGACTGGATTTTATAACAATCTCTTTTTGTCTATTGTGGCTTGCTGCATCTCTTCCCTTGTTAAAGTTACTCATAATATTATTCCTTACTTACTTTATATTCTCTATTTTGCTTGCGCTGGCGCATGCACACTTTTGGGTAAAGGAGATCTGTTATGTATGCAACAACAGCATATTTTGTGGGGACGCAGGCTACCCCCGCGGATTTAGTGAGAATGTGTGTGCCTCTATTTATACAGAGTTAATATTTAAAAAGTACCTTAGACATTACAATATTTTCTTAAATCTGGCGATATAATTATAACGCATCTCCTACCATTAGATAGTTAATTAGGAGGGGGTATACTTCCCTTAAATTTAATATGTATGCCTAACCAAGAATAGTTAAATAATATAAAAGGGAGTCCTTCTTTTTAAGCTCGGCCTTTGGATAGGATTATACTTTATTATTAGGAGAATGGGCATATCACATTACCTACGGCAAAAATTGGCAAGTTATTACCTGGTTTAATTTTTATATATGGTATAAGTTACTCACACCCAAATAACACTTTTTTAGGGATCCACTCTGTTTGGTCTGCTAACAGCTTTAAAGGCAATGGGCACAGCCATCTTTTAACTAATACCATATTTAATAATAGCACGTGTTATTAAGTAAATAATAGCGCGGAATCCCGCTTACGCTAATCTCTTTATTAACCAATCCATAATAATTAGGAGGGGGCCAATTTTTGGTGCAAGAATAAGATTATTTTACCACAGGACTTAATAGCTAGAAGTATATTTATATTATACTGGGTATGGGACTGGCTAACAGCAGCGGATCTCAGCTTACATAAGTTAGGTAAGGAGGAAATTTACATAATATGTATTAATATTATTATAAAATAAAGGAGTTATTGCTTATGGTGCAAGGAGTTAGGCCCTAATAAGCCTGTCTCTTATTTAGCCGTCTTCTCCTAAGATTGCTTAATGTCCATCCCCGTGTTATAAGCCACCCTTTGTAGCGAGCCAAATTATGGGTACTTTGTCTTTAGAGCAACGCCAATTAAACGTACGCATCTGCACTTTTTGAGTTCTGTTTGAGCTTAAGAGTTAAGCTACTATAAACCCAAATGACATCTCCTGAGTGAAAATTACGCTGGTGTTGCCGCATTGTCAGCTGAATTGCGAAGGGCCTCCTTTTGACGGTATTACGAGACCCTTCGACTACAGCTCTAACGTACGTCCCTGCGAAGCGAAAGACACCCCCAAGCGAAAGCACTCTTCATAATTCATCATCAACTTTCCACATTTAAGCTCCCACACTCTGAAACTCGGCGTCCAGATCAATCAAGTCACTTCTGTTATCTGAGCTGTTCATCAACCTTAAAACCCATAGGATGGCTCGATAATACGCATTAGAAGTCCTGTCAGCTTTGAGCAGACCAGATAAGATGTGCTGTACTAGCATCAGAAAGCCATCTGATAATATCAAAATTGTTTCGCTTAATAGAAAAATAAACAGAGAATCTCTCTGTAAGACAAAGTAAATGACTATAACTTATTGCGGGCTCGCAGAGATTTTACACTATGATGGTCTTTCTTTCTTTTTTTCTTTCTTTGATTCCTACTCCCTTTTAGGTCACACTGGCCTATGAGGGAATCTAGCTATCTAGTATTTAGTCTATGTCTGGCTGCTAATGCTGGCGCTAAAGTGTAAAATACATTCCAGGATTATTGTTGCTGCATTAGGGTTTGTTCTAAAGTGACACTATTCTTGCTGCCAGTGCAGTATCTTAATGGTCTTTTAGATCCTGTTTATTTTACATCCTTTTTATGTGCTTATTCCTGCATTTAATCTTCTGGTATTCTTTATAAATAAAATAGTATCTTGTATAATCTGCAAATTTGGTTGCTAAATTTTTATTAATCTGTTTAATTCTTATAACAAATATGCTCCATAAACTTTTATAATTATAAGGTCTCTAAGCTGGTCTTAAGTTTAATATTGCTGTTTTTATTGGGTCTATTTTAGGTATTATAATAAGAAATATTTTACTGTCTTTTTTTAACCATAATTATAAAGTTTATTATTAACTTAGCCAATTTTATATAAATAGCTATTTAGCTTATAATAACCTCCCCTTAGCTGGGCAAGTATTATTGTATTTTTTTAATTAAGTTTATTATAAAGTTTTTGTGTATATTTCCCTAGCAGCACTTTATTTAATTCTTTTAAATATTTAGCAACCTTTAAAGATTAGAATTAAGTGTGTTTTTTTTCTTTTAAAGATTTGTTTTATTTTTACTTATTTTTTAAAGTAATCTTCTTATTAATTAAAATACAGCTAAGGCTTGTAGCTAAGTAGGCTAAGTTATATGCAATTTTATTTCTTTATACTTTAGAATGTGCTAATACTTAGACAAATTAAATATTAAGTTGCTGCTGCCTTACTATCTAAAGCAAGTCAAAGATTTGTTATAATATTTTATTCTTATATTTGTTAGGATATTAGAGAGTACATAATACCTTTTTATTATTAGTAATTATTAAATATTTAATAAGGCTAATGTTATGAGCCTCTACCCCTGGTACAAGCGCAGCTTGTAGCAGGTACGTAAGGTGGTCACGGATTTTTTATGTAGGAGCGGAGTATCAAGGATCCAAGTATGAAGAAGGGTTACTAAGCTTTGAACAACTTGTCTTAATAAATAAGGGTTTGTTTAATGGACTTGTAACTAACTGTAGATACAGTATGTAAAATAAAACGCAAGGAGACCTCTTGTTAGAGGGTTGTGTGTCCTCTATTATATACCTAAGGTGATCAGTAGTTTTTTCTCAGCCTTATCTGATCACTATAGTTTGTGATCAGAGTGCTCAGTTGAATATGCACTGATTATTACTGATCACTTTGTCACGTGACTCTATATGCTCAGTCCGCCGGAATCAGCCTTGTCTGATCACAGTTCCTGTGATACTGTGATTGGTGTACATAGATCGCGTCGCGCGTCCCGGCGCAGCCTGGTCTTAACATTACTCCCCCCTTCCAAACCTTCGGCCTAAAGGTTATTCCGGAGCGGTATATGTAGCGGGGCTGTCTTACGTGGTTGTTCGCTATAGCTCGCCCTCACAAACCTTCTTCCTTTACCTTTCGCTGTTACTGTCTTGCTAAGTTTATTTCTTAAAATAGTCGCATAATAGTTAAACAGTGTGCTAATTATGCTTTTTTAAACTCTCCTTATTATGTTTATATCCAATTAGGTTATTACGCATGTTGTCTGTTAAAGGGTCTTGTTTATAATATTCGGATTTTAGAGAATAAATTTGAGCGCCTTTAGTCAGAGCGCAATATCCTACTGGTAAAGATAGTAAAAAACAAGAAGGATGTTAATGCAGCGCTTAATTATTAAGCATTACTTTGTGAAGACTTAAAAAAATTAGAACAAAAAAAAGCTGCTATAATAACTATAAAAAAAAGAAGCATTTTTCTTTCTAAGAGTTGGGATCCTAAGGAGCTTGCTGGTCCCATTCTTTCTCCCTTAACATGGAGTGCTACTGCTGGTTTCCCCAATAACTTTTAAGAACTTAGTATGGCTGCGCAGATTCCTAATTCTATAGCTTTTGACGCTTTTAATGCTAACGCTCTTTATACATTATTTTCTGTTTTAAATATTATTATATTTTTTGTCGGTATTTAGATAGGGTTTCTCTTATTTTCCATGTGTTTTTTAAACTTAAATATCCCTTCCATTTAATTAAAAACTTCTTATCCCCTTTTTTTTGTTGTAGGATTCTTTCCACTTTAAACTCTTGTTCTTCTTCTAGCTTTGATGTTGTAATGATGATCCAATCACCATAGCCTCTGATGTTGTTCACTGAGTCAAGGTTCTCAACACCATCACTTCCTTGGGATACTTTATCATCTGAAACCTTTGGGGTAAAATATCCTGATAGGGTAATATTTCCACATCACGCTTACTCAGCAAGAGATCTATATAACCGGCCTACCAAGGCCATTAGGTAGAATTAATTGAGTTCCTTACCTCCAATTTAGTTGTTTGTTACAACATCAGGTTATGAGCCCGGAGCCGTGCTTTCCTAACGCCTTATTCTAAGCCTTTAGTGCACTACTTGATTCACCTCTATCACAGATCCTTCTTGGTGTTTTCCTCCCCTTTTATTAAGCCTCAGTATTACGTTCCTCTTTCCGATTATTATGATGTCCGAAGACAAAATAAAACACATACCGAAACTTAAAGGCAAGGAGAACTATCTTGAATGGAAGGAGTCTTTATTGGCTCTGTTATTTACAAAGGATCTTGACAATTATGTGATGAGGTTTAACACGTCTAATGACACTCATAAACAACATGTTAAGACGTTGCTTCTTATTTATTACACCTGCTTAAAGAGAATTCGCTCAGGAATTAAACCCTTTTCTACGCCACCAAAGACCATTTGGGATAACTTAAAGAATACCTATAAAGTCAGTGGCCCAGCGCTTAGGGAGAACATAATATTAAAGTGGATGGAGCTCCATTATGAGCCTAGCGAGACTTTTAAGTCCTTCTCTCGCAGATGGGATGAAGCATATAATAACGCGAAGAACACTGGATATAAGATTCTCCAGGGTTCTAATAATTTAGGGAGTTTAAAGGAGTTTTGCTCCCATGTTCTACTTAAAGCATTAGGTGACCACTTTCCTTACTATGTTAAATCTATTTATCAGAAGCTTTAAGATAATATTTCTCTTAACCCAACTAAGATAAAGTCAGATATTCTTAACACCACTGAATGTAGTACAAATAGGAAAACCTCTGCTTATGCAAATAAATTAAATAACTCCAAATCCTCCAAATTAATAAAGAAGGATAAACAGTCCTTAAAAAAGGATACCACCTATTCTTATTGTGGTATATTAGGCCACATAAAGGATGATTATTGGAAACTACATCCTAAGAAGAAAGTAAAACTTATAAAGAAGTGGGGATTTAAAAAATCTAAAAAGGATAAAGAAAACAACACCTCTAATAACTCCTTTATAAGGTATATAGCTAGGCTCACTCCGGATAGCAGCAAGGCGCTGTTCTCCTTAACAACCTCCAAGGCTATTGTACTTAATTCGGGCATAACAGATTACATCTTTACTGACATTCGGCGATTTATTCCTGGGTCTGTAAAGGCGATTCAGCAGCCTATTAAGACAGCAGGAGGTGATATTATAATGGCCACAGCAATTGGAGACGTCCTAATACGACTTAATCAAGGCAATCTTAAAGCAGCAAACCTAACATTGACGAAGGTGTTATTCCTACCTAATAGAAGAATTAACCTTATCTTAGAGAGCAAACTTAAAGATATTACTAAAGCCTATGTTATAGGCAGGGATAGGACTATCCGCCTAATCAGAGATGATTGCTTAATTGGTCATTATGAGAAAGTGAACCATTTGAGAGTGCTGACCCTAGCCTCTGACTGTTTCTCTGCGTTTACAAAGGTGTTAAATATTTTAACTTATTATTGGCATTAAAGGTTTAGACACCTACACATTAGGGGACTTAAAGCAGCGAAGAAGGTCACAAGCAATCTTGACTTTAGCAACACACAGTTAGATAAGAACGGCTGTCTTATTTGTTAACTTGCGAAGTTAAAACAGCAGATCTCTTATACACCGCAGCGCAGGGCTATGAAACCTTTTAAGAAAATCCACATTAATGTCACAGGACCTATTTCCAAATTAGGATGGAGGTGAGAATAATATGTCTTATAGGCAGTTAATAATTACAGCTCCTTTTAATGGGCATGGATAATTACCTCCAAGGAAGAAGTTACTCCTATCTTGACAAAGTTTCTAAAGCAAACTAGATCTATTCAGCCAATAGGTCCTATTGTCCTACATATGGATTGTGGATCCGAATTTATTAGGCTAAAGCAACAAAAAGTTGCTTCTAATGTCACATTTAAACATTCTCCACCCTACACGCATCAACCAAATGGGAAGGCTGAGATATTTGGATATATTATCACACTAAAAGCAAGATGTCTTATGCTTTAAAGCAGATTACCTGATTTAATATGGTTAAAGGCTGTACATGCAGCTGTTTATATATTAAATTATTCACCTACTTCTTCAAACCTAGGTGCAGAAACACCTTTTGGTTGTATAAACACTTTTATAAACAGTAAACTTACACAACCAGATGTTTTTAACCTTTAAACCTTTAGCTGTGAGGCTTTCTGCCACATTCTAAATGCATTAAAAAAGAAGGGTAATAAATATTCTGCTGCAGGAGAGCTTGGTTACTTTGTTGGGTACATAAAGGCTTCTAATATTTATAAAGTTTAGTTCCCATATAATAACACTATTAAAGAAGTCAGAGATGTGGTGTTTCACAAAGGAATATATTACTTAAGCTACAATAAGCTAGCAGATAATGTTTTGACACCACCTAAGCTTAAAAAGCTTTATAACTTTATGCAGCCTAACATTTCTATAACATCAGGGGGTAAAAACTTATACAATGTTACGCTAATGTCTTCTGTTAATAATAATCCAATAAAGGATAATGCTTCTTCTTCTATATCTACCTAGGAATTAATTACCACGTTACCTCGGTTTCCTCTACACGCAGCAGGAACCTTATTTAAGAATAACATTGCAGACGTACCTCTACCCCCCGGTGATTTTGTTAATTTAGATGATAAAACAGAGCCTCCTACATGTAGGTTAGGGCGCGTTTAACATAAACCTGTTAAGTACGACCCTAGTAATTCTACTACTTAGAGAACATCCTCAGCAAACTACGCGAAGGTAAAGTCATTCCTTGCCGGCTTTAAGGCCACATTGCTTATTCCCTCTAATTATTATAAAGCTATGTCCTCTCCTCAGAGAAAAGAGTGGAAGGAAGCTATGGATGCTGAGGTTAATGCAATTAAGCAGAATGGGACCTATAAAGAGGTTTCTCTACCCAATAACATCACCATATTAAAAGGATGTTGGGTATTTAACTTAAAGATTAATATTAATAGTAAAGTAGTCAGATTTAAGGCTAGATGGGTTGCTCATAGAGATAAACAACGCCCAGGAATTAATTATAACAAAACTTATGCTGCAGTTGTACGTTTAACTACAGTAAAGATGATCCTAGCTATTATAGCTATGGAGGATTTAGAATGTGATTAGATGGACCTTATTACTGCCTTTTTGAATAGGGACGTAGATTGTTAACACATCTACATGGAGTTTCCCCATGGGTATAATAAGGAAGGGAAGGTCTGCTTATTAAAGAAGGCATTGTACGGCCTAAAGCAAGCACCTCTCCTTTAGCTACGCCGCCTACTCAATTTTATGAAGCGGATTGGATACATCTTACTGACTTCTAACCCGTGTATTCTAGTCAACCGGAGTGTAAAAGGGATTATTATTGTTTATGTAGACGACTTCCTTATTATTAGCAAAACACAAAAATTAGTTAACAACATTAAGAATGCTATTGCTTAAGAGTTTAGGGCAAAGGATATGGGACTAGTAGCCTACTACCTTAGAGTTTAAATACTACAAGACCAAGTGGAGAAGAGACTTACTATTGACTAAGGGACCTACATACAAAAGATAGTGCAGAAGTTTAACCATCTCAACTCAAGGAAGGTCTCTACACCCCTACCAAATAGGAGCTTTGAACCTTATGAAGGAGAAGTTACACACAATGTGAGGAATAGATATTAAGCTATGACAGGATCTTTAGCTTTTGCTAGCTACATATCATGTCCTGATGCAGCATTAGCCTGTGGTATCCTCTCATGATATAATTCTAATCCTGGACTAGAACATGTAGATGCTGTTAAACACGCCTTTAAATATCTACTTAGAACTCCCTTTTTAGGGATCTGCTTTGGATGAGATAAAGGTAATGCCACAACACCTGGATTTGGACTCAAATTAACATCCTACTGTAACTCTAGTTGGGCAGATGATATAATGGATAGGAAATCCATAAGCGGTTATATTGTGAAGCTAGCTGGAGGAGCAATCTTCTGGAAAAGCTTTAAACAACCTCTAATTACGCGTTTTACTGCTGAAGCTGAATATGTTGCTTTAGACTTCATCACGCGAGAACTACTGTGCATTAGGAAGCTACTTAATGAACTGGGACGAAAGCAACATAAACCTACTGTTATCCATGAGGACAACCTTCCTACTATTGAGTTCTCAAAGCAGAACAAAGTCAGCAACAAAAACAAACACATTAATGTCAAATGGCATGCAGTGAAGCAGGAAATTAAGGATCAGAAGGTGGTGATACAACACATCAACACTAAGAAACAAGTTGCAGACGGTCTCATGAAGCCTTTGGATAAACAAGCCTTCGATTGTTTTGTGAAGCAATTGGGCATGGTGAACATCACAACCTAGTAGTACTCTATCTATGAACGATAAGGCTATATTGATTGAGGGGGTGTGATGTTGTAATGATGATCCAATCACCATAGCCTCTGATGTTGTTCACTGAGTCAAGGTTCTCAACACCATCACT